>WNYA01000554.1:0-25583 GCA_019512145.1 Engystomops pustulosus | reverse complement strand
ATCACATGGAGGAGCAGGGGACATGTACAGTACATACAGGATGTATACGGTGACAGCCTGGCAGTTTCCATCACATGGAGGAGCAGGGAACATGTAATAGGTGGTAGAAATCATAAGTAATCCAGTTACATGCAGTCTATAGCCTTTGCTGTGTGACCACTAAGGGTTAATAGCTTATCTGCACAGAGCCGATACTGCTAATAACAAGGTGGGGGAGGTAAGCAGCATAAGGTGCAGAGAGAGACATAGAAAAGTCTGTAGAATCACAGACTGGGATGGAGGGAATAGGGAGATCTTGTACCTCACTATTCTGTGCTGGAGACATCTGCAATCACTGTTCTGTACACTTCCAGCTCTCCCACATTCACTGTCACATGACCTCCTCCTCTGTGAGCAGGGAACAGCAGCTCCTCCACTCCCATGAAACCGACCAGAAGCATAGTGTAAGCAAGCTACGGTCTCATAGGGCTTATCAGCACATGGAGAGGAGGCAGCCGTTGCAGAACTGAGGTAATATGAGGGGAATAGCAAAGAAACTGCTGCATATAGGTAACAAAGATAATAGGCAAAGTTGTTTTACATCCCAAGAGCTACTTATTTGTGGGGGGAAAAACCTTTATAGTTACTCTTTAAGTGTTTGCACCAGTTTTCTGTCTGACTTTATAATAATAATAATAATAATCTTTATTAATATAGCGCCATCAAATTCCGTAGCTCTTTACAAATCATAGGGAACTATACACTATAATTACATTACAAAGCAAACAGTCTATGGAACAATAGGAAGTGATGGCCTGCTCACAAGCTTCCAGACTATGAGGAGGGGGGTGACACAAGAGTCTACATACTAATGAGAGGGGGTGACACAAGAGCTTACAGTCTATGAGGGATGAGGGGGTGACACGAGCTTACAGACTATAGGATGATGGGATGACACAAAGCTTACAGACTATAAGGATAGGGGGAGACATAAGAGCTACAGTCTATGAGGATGAGGGGCGGACACAAGAGCTTACAGTCTAGAGGAGGGATGAGGGGTGACACAGACGAGATACAGTCTAGGAGGATGAGGGGAGACCAAGAGCTACAGCTATGAGGATGAGGGGGAGACACCAGAGCTTCAGTTCTATGGGATGAGGGGGTGACACACAGACTTACCGTCTATGAGGATGAGGGGTGACACACAAGAGCTACAGTCTATAGGATGAGGGGGTGACACAAGAGCTTACAGTATATGAGGATGAGGGGACCAAAGGCTTACAGTTATGATGGGGGACACAAGATACAGACTATAAGGATGAGGGGAGACACAATAGCTTACAGACTATGAGGATGAGGAGTGAACACAAGAGCTTACAGTTCTATGAGGATGAGGGGGACACAAGAGTTGTATAATGGTCCACCATTCTTTATTAGGGAACATTATAAAATAATTAATAATAATTTACAATAAAGATGTTGCGCTGCTGAACCAGCCCTCAGCCACCGTCTTATTTACAAGGTTCAAGGTGAAAAGACTGGCAGAGAAGCGCTGTAACTTGGTAAATATCTGCTGTTTGCGGATAACTGATGAGAGATAGGACAAGATGGATTAGTAAGAGGAGTAGACTTTGCACTGAAAAGAACATGTAACTGCATGCACTGTATTATAACGGGTCTGCGCCATTTTTGTGTTCGGCTGCTCAATGTGCACTAAAAGGGCTGTTACTGCTTGGTCGGACTTTGCGCCACATTTATTACCAATTCTGCAGCATGAACAAAGTGCACAAAAAATGGTAGTGGCTTGTATCATCGTCTGCATGGTCCGAGGATCCACAACCCTCAGCCATACATATACATCGTCCATCAGTGAGTATGTGATTTCACATGTATTATCCTTGTACTGTGCACCATAACATGAACACATTGCCACCATATTTATCGATAGTGATGCAGTCTGTACCATGTGCAATTTGGCTGTGGAGGTAGTGCATGAGGGCGCCAGATTCATGCAAAATTTTTTATTTGTGCACTTGTACATGCTGCATTATGTTGTCGCACTTCAGGATAAACGTGCTGCAACTCTGACTAAGCATAACAGTCCCTTTAGGTGACAATTTTGGTCTGTCTTGGTGACAACAGAGCAGCTGGACCTTTATAATTACACGCCAAGCAGTTTACATGTTGTTTTCACTCAAAGTCGAGCAGAAAACCTTTAGTTTAATAATGTGGGCCAATGAAATTATCAGTGTGTAAGATCAGTGTAAGTAAGTGTTCCTTCTGGGGTCTCCGAGTGCACTTTCCCATGATCGGTGCCTCAGCCTCTCACATCTCTAATCAGTGCGGCCACGATAAACCTCGTGAGGCTGACCATAACAAGCCGACCGCCATACATTCTCCAAGGGAATAAGCCAAAAACAGGTCTGGCATGGACCTTACAGATACTAACTATAATAATCTAACTACAAGCCCAAAAACACAAATATGCGCTTCAGATCACTCCACAAGCCTGACGTCTGAGAGGGCAATAGATCTGTCAAAGACCTACGTTTGTAATCACTTAGGGTTTGCCTAAAATGTGCCTGAATTGTGGCATTATTTGTGCTAAAACACTATCTTTCGGTTTTGCCACATTTTACCCACTTCATCTGCACTGCCAAATTCTCCTGGTGGCCATTGTAACACGCCAAACGTGTTCAGTCTCTGCTTACTGTGCTGTCATGCACTTTGTAAGCTCCAGTTCACATCAGGCTTTTTTTTTTTTTTGCAACAGTTTATTATGACCCAAACCAGGCGTGGAAACTTACACAAATGTATAAATAATGGAGAGATATTCGCCTGTAATGTGCGCTCCCAGTTTTGGCTCAGGATGCAAACAACTGATGATATAACTGATGTGTGAACTGGCCCCAACATGTCAACGGAGACCTGAAAAGTTTAAAAAATGTGGCTCCTAGGTTTTGCAGTGTCTGAGTACAGCCTGGTCTGACCATGGGGTGACTCCCACTCCTGGGAGATTGTCCACTGTTCTAGATATTCTCCAATTGTAGAATGAGGACCTCAGATTGTTGGAGATTTCCTTATGACCTTCCCAGATTCATGTAAGAGACAGTGGCCCTGCATTTATTAAAGTGTCTGTGCCATTTGTGCGTTGCGGCTGCCCGGTGTCCAACAAGACGGAAAATGTGCACCTAAAGGGGCTGCCAATGCTTAGTCTGTGCTTGCGGCACATTTATTATTGACGTGCACCACAATTCTGTCAGCGCCACATTTATTATTGACGTGCACCACAATTCTGTCAGCGCCACATTTATTATTGACGTGCACCACAATTCTGTCAGCGCCACATTTATTATTGACGTGCACCACAATTCTGTCAGCGCCACATTTTTTATTGACGTGCACCACAATTCTGTCAGCGCCACATTTCTGCAGCATGAACAAAGTGCATCAAAAAAAATTGCTGCACACTTCCAACGCCAGATTAAATCATAAGTGACAAAAGTGCGGTCCCCGGGGCCCTTAGTAAATAAGCCCCAATGTCTTCTGTAAGATCCCGCTGATGTTTCCTCCTGATGCTCCAGAACTGGCTGATGGTCAATGAATCAAAAGCATGTGATGAGTAACTTACCCGCTCCATTCCTTTAGAAGCAGTAAGGGGGGCACTTAGTTTCTCACACATGGCATCTCCCCTAGTTTTTGATAATAAGTAATGACCCAGTGGAATCTGTTGTGTGATTTCCCATCATTATTAGAACTTCTAAAGTTGTGATATTTTTATGATGCCCTGATATGGAAGACGAGGGCTTTCGTTATCTCATGATGTTAGCATGATGTTGGCTTATATTGGCTGATCACATGTATCTGCCGATCCTTTCTATCCATGGAAGTGACAGCAGCCGCAGCGTCCTCCTCACTATGTGACTTATTCACCGCACTCATCAACATTGCAGAAACTTGTGACCAAATTAAAAAATGTCAAGAATGTGTGGGGAGAAGTCATGGCTGATCGCAGTGTGGCCAGTAGGTGCCCTCACAGAGCTGCTAATAAGAGCCAGCCACGGTTTTACACAAAGTGGGGCCATGAGCAAAACCAAAAGTGGGGCCCCAAATTAAAGCTAGCTTTTTACAGTCAGTAAGAGGGTCCTTTACACCTGCACAATAGGAATAACACATTGTAGCTTACAAACAATAGTAGGGCAAGGCGAGGTGTAATGTGCGACTGTAGGGGCATTGTATAGGAGATAGAGAGATGATAGGATAAAGACTGTAGATTTATAGAGGCAGAAATATAAAGCAGATTATAGATGATAGGAGATAGATAAATGGTTGGGTTATAGGGAGATTGATGATAGAAGAGAAATATGAAAGAAAATGGATTTATAGATGGGTGATAGATTTATAGATGCATGAATATAGATTATATATAGATAGAAGATGTATGATAGATAAATGATTCGATAGAATCTGATATATAGATAGGAAATAGACAAATTATAGGAGCTACATAACTAGACAGATAGTGGACGAGATAGATGATAAGCATCTTCAGCAATTCATCCAAGGGGTGTATAAAGGAGCACTATATCTGCCCACTAAAGTCCACATGCAGTGGGCCCCTTTAAGACAGGCGGCCCTGGGCAAGTGCCCAGTTTGCCGCCCTGACTACATGATTTGTAGGCAGAGAGTCATCACCGTGGCGGTACATGGGACTGCAGGCTGTGAGCGGGTAAGTGTCCGTGTGGTGGCGGGCGCCGCCTGGTGGTGAGAGGCGGAAGGGATTTGTACGAGCGGACGGCTGGGCGCAGAATGGAAGAGCGGATCCGCTAATATTGTGTACAGTGTGAATACCGGCGTTATTACTGATTACTATGCTAGTGCTGCCCGCTCTCTTGTAGGCTCTGGCCCCAGTACACCAGAGCTGCTCCTTATGCTGCGGTAGCTCCTCCCCCCGGGGCGGTACCGCACAGGCATTAGCTATCGCTTGTTCTTGCTGTGGGTGACACAGAGCTGCGAGAAGCCGCTGAAGTAACGCTGGGTCTGTCTCCTGATCGCTGGGATTGTTGTAGAGTTTAGCCGCACGTCCCCGGACACCCGCCGCCCGCACTGGGATTACTGCAAACATGGATTGAAACTTATTCTGGGCTGCAACTTTGTTTCCGCTTTGTTGTCGTTGTGTGGGATCTGTTACAGCTGCGGCTCCGGAGAGCAGGGTCTGGATTCATGGAATGACCCCGGCTCCCGGGCTCTGAAGATCTACTGTCACACCTGGGAGTGGGGGGTCCTCGGCTGCAGCACACTCTCGGGGGGCTCCTCTGCGGATGTTACTGGGAACCATGTACTTTCTGTTTTCTTGGATATACTGGGGCTTGCTGGTGTGTATCTACTCTGCCCAGGTAAGAGGGGCACTTCCATGGTGTGGGGGTCAGTGTGTGACAGCTCTTCTTTCCTCCCTCCTTGTGCCCCTGCTTTGTACCAGCTCAGCACATGTGATCATTCTCTGCTTGGGCACGTAGCACTTTCCATAAATATCCACAATACGTGGGACAGCTGGTCGCAGGTGATCCCTGCAGGCGCGTTTCTTGGTTTTTGGTTTTTGTGAATTAATATACGGTGTATTGTGTGAACTTGATGTGATGGTAGAGGGAGCGGGACCAGTCCTATATCATAGCCTTCTAGTCCCTGGCTCAGAACAATAAAGAAATGAGCCAGAACCGGCACACGTGGGCAGCATAATACAGCCCCATAAGTTACATGAAGTTCTGGCGGCAAGGTGCACATCCCCAAGGGCTCGCTAGATGTCTGAGTGTCAGCTCCTGGGGGACAGCAGTGACAGTGGATGTGGTGGCGATGCCATTGATAGTCTGTTACTATAGGTTGTATCTGTTATTCAGAACTAATATGTAGGTATTGATGAAGACGCATCAGTGTCTGTAATCATGTACAATAAGTTACAGTCAGATACATATATATCCATGAGGATAGGGGGCCCGGCTCACCATCTACCAGTAACGCTGCCATGGGGCCATGTATCTCCCCAGAGCATTGTCATAGATACAGGGCTGGAGAAGTGAGCGGGCAGCGTGTGACTGGACTGTTAATGGGTCACTTAAGTTTCGCCCCCTGCTCGCTGGCTCCCCTTTTCATTCTGACGACAGATCAGGAGGCCGGGTTACCAGGCGGCTCATGCTGCACGTACACTTTTTTCCAAATGTAAACTAGCCTTGAGACAGACGAAAGGCCTTTAAATCTCTTTCATGTGACTGGGCCAGGCTCTCGCCTTCATCTGTGCGAGCACACTGCCAGCAATCCATGGCTAGGCCTCATTCTCAGCCTTGTGAGTTGGGAATGTCCTTGAATGTACAGGCTCCTCGCTCTGACAGATCACAAGGCTTTGCTCTTTTCTGTCCGTGCTCTGCTTGAGGTTTTGGGAAGGGTTCTTGGGCGCTCACATTCAGTTTTTACAAGTAAGCCCTAATTGTTTTTCCAAGCATTTACAGTTACAAAGCTCAACTAATGAGGAAGGAGAGATTGTGGCAAGACAGGCGGAGTGAGACGTTTTAACTGCTTCACTTCCTCGCCAAACCTTTTGAGAAGCTCTTAGCGTCTTGTGCCATTCAGAAAAAAGAAGTAAAGCCTTTGTGCTGCGGGGGACCCATTATTGGACCCCACTTCTGGTGCTGGATTCTCTTAGCACAATTTATATCCATAGCACTAGAGAAACCTATTCACATATATATCACACAAACTACCCCAGGAGCCCTTCATGCCTCAACCCCTAATAAGCTACAAGTTCTGATCCCCGAAACACGAGCCGGGCTGACATGCAGCTTCCATAGAGCAGACAAGGAAGGAATTAGACAATGACCTAGTCCAAGTATCTGCAAGGTCATGTTGTGCACTTCCCTCTCACTTCTTCCTTAGTGTTTGCTCTTGTGTGTTCAGCTCCCTTGTTTCTGACTAGTTGTGGAGGAGTCTGGGGAGACCCTGCCATCTACCACGTCTGCTTTTAAGAGAATCCAGCGCTGGTTTTCTCCAGAACTGTGCTATTGGCTGCTGTAAAGAGTCATTGTTCACAGCGATAGCTGGAAAATCTGGGCAGGATCCAAACCTCACTTTATAGAGAATAAATCTACGGGAAACGCGTGTTCAGGAGGTGTAACTGCTGTATTGTAGCTTCCAGCTCAGCTCTTGACATAAGCCCTCTATTACACTAGGGGAAAGTTTGCACACAGCTAAAGTGCTGAGGGAGAGTGGTAGCAGGGTCTGTACCCCACAGTGCAACCTACAGTAAAGTGCAGGGGTTAGTGTGCCAAAGAGCCCATATCCGATTTCAGGGACTTTTAACTCCTTACACACCTCTGGAAGACTCAGATATTCCAGTAACATTGAAAGTACAAAAACTCTGATTAGCAAGTTGAGCAAAAAGACATATTGTGTCATAGATAATAACAGCGTGACTCTGCTACATCTGCCCCGATACTGTGTCCGGTTTCCCGTACAGTTTGATTCACTTTCCTGTTACCACAGATGTTACTATTCAAGGTCACAGCAGGCGCTTATGTTATAACCCAGCAGTGGAGGAAGGTGAATGATGGCCGTGGAATTGAGTGCAGATTTATTTCTGAACCTCTCTATATTGTAGAAGTAAGGGAGTTACTTGATAGAAGTATTAGACGGTCTCCTCTTGTCGGGCAGTGCTGCTAATACCTGCTCGCTTTGTGTTTTGGTCTCTAGCCCGCCGTGTGCCCAGGAGTTTTGTGATGACTGTGCCAGCGAGTGGTCAGGTGCTATGTACATTGTTTGCGGGTGAAATGGCAGCCCGCTGTACAGAGCTGGAGCTCCTTCAAGTCTTAGCAAAGCCATGTCAGCAGTCCTCCAGCTTTACTGCAAGGGAAAAGGTCACCCAACATAGCAGGGGCCTGCGGCAGTGATCACGGCGCCTTTTGGAGGGGCGCACTGTTCCTGCCATGACTGGCACAGACCACAAGGACAGGCAGGACCTATAATCACTCTACAGGTTTAGTTCTGTCCTTGGAAAACACTGCTGCAGTGTTTGTGAGTGCTGATACCAGAATGGACCAGTGGACGGTACACAAGTGCTGGGTCTCTATGACGGTGGAGAGTTGACAACCTGGCTGGATAATTGGCTATTAGTTGTGTTTATTGCTGTCATTCAAGGTCCTTCCTAATTCCATCCTCCATAGTGTGCACGGACCTCTGTAAAGGTTAGCGCCAAGGCCTTCTAGTTTTGTTATTATTTGTAGGCAGTGATTTCATTGGTCGCTTGGTGTGAGCCGCCGCGTTGAGTGGTAACCAGATCTCCGCTTCAGTATTCATCTCCGCATTTGGAAGCTTAGATGAGATTTGGTGTGAATATGCAGAAGAGGACCAGATGTGTTATCTGCTCCTTGTGCCTGCAATATGGAAATCAGAATCCTGCGCGGCCCTTGTGTGGTCACCGGGGCGGTGGCTCTCACTTATCTCCCGCCGGACTCGCTAGGTGTCATGTAATGTGCCGTACTGAGATGTGGAATTACTTTTATATTCTGAATAAAACTAAAAACAGCATTTTTGTGAGTCTGTATAGCAATACCGTGACGGCATCTGCGATGGGGATGCAGCCTTGTACAATAGCTCCTGCTCCATACATTGCATCCAGGGAGAATGTGACCTTATATAATAATGTTATATATAATGTACGCTGCTCCCTGGGGGCACAAACACTCAGTGAAGTTTACTTGTGTTGCTCAATGTTCCAACCTGTGTGTGCTGCTCCAGTTATTGGATCGTAGACTTTGGACCCATCAGAGCCAAGCCTGAAACATGTATGCAGCTCACAACACGCACGGTCGGCTCTGCTGCGCTGTTTGTTTTGCACTGACTGACCTTCAGATATGAGCAACATGGGAAGGCGCAGGGCTGGAGGGCGCAGGGCCTACTACTACCTCAATCTAGTGGAGGAGTCAGGCAGCTGCAACGTATGATCTGAAGCTACTGACCAACATACATGGTGTATATCCCTGACCACACAGTGTCCCCAGCCTGCAGGAAGCCGAACAAGCAAAAGCTAAGACACTGAAGGAAGTCATTGAGCATCTATTGCTCTCATGATAGTTTCCTATTGTTCTAGCTTAATGGTTTCCTGTGCTCCTGATTACATCTCCACTAGTCAAATACCCGAGGCCGCTGCGTAGCTACAGTGTGAATATGGCCGTATGTTGTATAATCCCTGATCCCAGAGCAGCAGGGATCACAAGGACAAGCCCAAAATCAAATAAAACCTCTGCTCCAAAGGCCATAGAAGAGCAAACAGAAGCTGGATGTAGGGTAAAAGCGGGAAGGATCCTCTACACTGGGTCACTAAACTTATCATAAAAATGCCCATAACCTAAAAATCCTTTAGTTTGCCCAGCTGTGGTTACACCCTTCAATAACATTGCCATGTATGGGGAGGATCCTGCTCTCTATGTAAATAGTGTGGAAGGCCGGCTACTATTCTCTGCTCTATACAGCCCCTGCCGCACTGCAACATAAAAACATATTAATAAAAACACTATCTACATGCTGTGACCCGCTCATCTGGGCCTCATGGGACACTTATGGTCATATCTACACATGAGATCTAATGCTACTGTGACCATCCTGGGGCGGGATTGTCATTCTATCAGTTTCCTTCATTTATTTCTGAGACTGGTGTGTGTTTTTTTTTTTTTTGTTTGTTTTTTTTGGCTCTTTATTCATTAAAGTCCTTATTTGTAATTTCTGTTTCTGTTCCCTGCAGTTTTCTCGGGCGGCCCCCACACATGAAAAAGAGCGAAAACACACAGAAGGTAAGGAGCAGCGCCTTTGTTTTTATATCTTCTGCCTCCTTCTAATTTAGGTGGGTCTGTCTGTCGGTTTTGCTAGTGTCGGTGAATTTGGTAAATTTCTGTTTGGTTCTGGATGACTGTGGTGACCTGAGAGAGTTAATAGATTGGGCACCAAGTTCCATTTTCTAAGTGGATAATGTGCCACCATATTTGAGATGTGGTGAAGGTGCTTGTCTGGCATATTTCAGGTAGTAGCCTTCCTGGGAATTCACTATGACACCAGGGGTGAACTAGTTGTCCAGTGCAAGGGTGGCACACTGGACCTGTCTGCACCTTTCCTAGAACCTTGGACTTGTTCCTTGCCATGAATGCAGGGGTGTTCCTACCTCACATGGCTGGAATATACCTTTATTATTGGTCAACTGAGCTTGTTGGGGCTGAAGCTCTGGTAGCCATAGTGGGTAAGGGGGCAGCGAAGCAGAATTCACTGCTCTGGCCCATATATTGTCAGGATCAGTCTTTCACTGATGATCGCATCATGGCATAACGTAGCACTACGCCATTGCTATCTGAGAATAACCCCTTCACACCCGGCTACACAAGTACAAGGATAGCTGCCGCGTCTCATTCAGCTTTCCTATTCTCCTCATCCAGACTGCGGGAGGTTGCAGATTAGTCAGCCGGTTTTATTTTAAGCTCCTGATACGTGGAGATCGTGCGGCAGGATGGGGGTGCACGTCCCAGCATTGTTACGTAGTCACGACTCGCTGTCACATGATTGCAGCAGCCGAGGGCTAAACACCCTTGAGTTTCATTATCATTTCCCTTGTCGACAGCAGACAGAGGTCAAGACTTCTTACCTTCTTATGGGTACAGCGCCTTTTATCATATCTTAATTGTTGTGGCAAAATTAAACAGAGATTTAGCAGAGCACGTACTGCATGCAGCTGCCCTCGGCACATGTGATAAAAGCAGGTTCTGAGCGGAGGACAAGTTTCCGTGATGGCAGCAGCTGAAGTTATCAGCTAAGGTTATCAACCCTCGCGCCAATGCTCCGAATGAGCTCAAACATGGTGTAACTGTGTGCTTCTCGCCTGCACGCGGGGCCACGGACATGCTCTGGGCCAATTAACCCCTGCAAAGAACGGACACCAGATCCCATAATCCACAACGTAAAGTGTAAAGTTGTCATATCCCCTGCAAGAAGCGTCGGCCATGTATCCCGTTTGCTGAGAACAGGATTTCCCTTCTTTCCCTGTTCAATGCTGTGAGCTGCGGGGTGAGTGCGGTATCTGCTAGTGCTAATGGGGAGGGGGTTATTGTATCTTAAAGGCTCGTAAGGAAAAATTGAGATGCACATAATGGAACCTGAGTGGGGGTGGGGGCCCTTCTACAGTTTGTCTTAGGAGTGGTAGAAGAGGGGGAAGGGCCGATTCCCAGCAGCTGCTCCGGTGGTCTCTAGTCTTGGACCACTACTGGCAGAAAGGAGGGGGGTCTCTGGAAGTTAACTGAGGACTCCTGACAGACTCAGTGGAGTATGACGGCCCCAGAATCCTCACGTCAGCTCCCATGTATTCCGGCCCTTGTACCGGCCAATGACCACGATGGAAGCAACTGAAATGATTTCTCTTTGTTGTAAGATGCTGCGGTTTCATTGAATAGTCTTATGTCTTCATGTGACAGAACCCAAGGGAGTAAATTGTTTAGTTTTGCAACAAGTGTTACGATTTTGCGATTGTGTCTGGTTAAGGGGGTGACAGCGCGTGGTCACAGGGGTGCAGCAGCTGGAAGTTCTTGGAGCTGCCACTAGTCCCTGGCCCGGGATGCCGGGGAGATTTTTAAGAGCTTTCATTTCTAATCCTAGAGGCCAATGAAACAATCGTCCTGGGATGCAGTAGCTGCAGCGGAATTTTTCCTGCTAATCTGGGCACCATGTGGCTCCACAGATCCTAACTGGGAGTCTTTGTCCACTTGTTGAGATATGGCGACTAATTAGCTCCCTCACACATAACAGAGCTCTGCGAGACGGGAATTAGAGCACCTTCTGTTCAGTAAAGAAAATGAGAGTAAACCCTGTGTGTTGGAATATGGTGCATTATCTGTGATGTCCGGGGACTCTGTACAAGGTCATGGGCTGACAGTGCATTGTCCAGAGCTATAGTTTCAATCCCATAGGTTACATTTGGAAGAAAGTGGAAAAAAAATAGATATTTTTGTCTTTGAAAGGTTTTAATAAAGATCTTTTGTCCTTGAACTTGCATTTCTATAGTGATATGGTCATCTACAGATTCCCCAGCAGACGGCCAACTTCAGGCCTCAGTCTGTGTGAATTAGGCCATATTCTAGTTGTGTGATGTGATCATTTCTAATGATATATCTTGTGTGTATATCGCTGACCACCATGTTTCTTTCTCCTCCCAGTGGTGCCATTTATAAACGTCTACGAGCGCAGTATGTGTAAAGTGCGGGAGACTTTGGTGGATATCTACCAGGAGTATCCAGATGAGGTGGAGTACATCTTCAAACCTTCATGCTTACCCCTTATGAGGTGTGCGGGATGTTGCAGTGACGAAAATTTCGAGTGCGTACCCACGGAGTGGTACAATGTCACCATGCAGGTATGTGGCCCATTTCCCTGGCATGTTTTACAAGACATGGGGCTGCTGCACGTAATTCCATTTCAGCTTCTTATAAACTTTTACTGAGACACTTGGATTAACATTCTTGAGTAACTGGACATTGTTGCGTATCTGTACGTGAGCACCGGTGGCTGACATGCGATCTGTATAATGCCATGTTATAACTTCCCCGGGCCTATTATCATGGTAGTGACACCTCCTCGCCTTCTTTCTTGTAGATCTTGAGGATGAAGCCTCACATGAGTCAGTTGTATGTGGAAAAGACCTTCCAGCAACACAGTCGCTGTGAATGCAGGTGAGACCCCAGAGACCACCATTCTCTATCAATCTTGGGGGGGGGGGAAATAAATAAATAAAAAATTAAATTATATTTATTTATCTGCAGACAAAAGAAAGAAATTAAAGGCAAACAGGAAAAGTAAGTGACCCCTTTTCTATATATGATTTTTGCACGTTTTACCCACCATTAGGAAGCATTTTGACCTATTGTTAACCCGTTTTGCAGCAATGTAAAGGTTAATATATCGAGCCAGAGGACTCCCCTGCTTAAGAGTAAATGGTGGGCTCTCAGGGGGTCCTGGCATTGATATGATGAGATGGTCAGCTTTAATGTGCAGTATATTGTCACTGATGCTCCTCAGTGGACAATACGTTGTGTACGTGAGATTATCCTCTCTGAATGACGCTCCCCTTCGTTCTTTGCTTCTCTAACTGTGCTGAGGTAGGAGGCTACATGGCGCCTAATACCTGGATAACCTTCTTGCTGGCTATCAGGGTACTCAACCTTTGCTGTGGTGATGGTTTATGAGTTCAGGACTTCTAACCTGCGAATGGAGCATGACCCAGATCAAGTGTGAGAAAATAGACAAAATCTTAGAGGGAAATGACTATTTTCTTTTGATTCTCTGTATCTCTATACACACTGCTTGTCAGCCTGTCCGCAATCACTATATAATGCCTAGAGGTTTCATACCCCAATCTCTTTGTGTGTCCAGGGGTATCATGACCCATCTGCCAGGCTCCATATATACTGAACTAAAACTGAGACCTGTGGCCCTCGGATGCCTGAATGCCTCCTTTCATTCCAATCCATGTTTAGAAAAGAGGAGGTGGTGGGTAGAGAAGGAGGGGGTGGGACAGGAGCCCAGGGGGGATAAGGTGAGGCGTTTTCTGGGACTCTGTCAGGACCTGTCAGCTGGCAGTGGTGCAACTACAGCTTTTTTTTTTTTTTTTTTTTTCCCTCTCCAAAAACCTGCTCCAGCTGCTGCACGCTCATTATGTTGCATGGTCCAGGAGATGTTAACCTGTTCATATCGGGAGATGGTGCCTCGCAGTCTGGACAGGGATTTATGTACTTGACAAAGTTATTGTCCGCACGGCAGAGCCGGAATGTTTCCCGTCTGGGGAGATGCGCAAAAGCCATTACGTTTTTTTTTTTTGTGGCCGCCAATTTGGATATCATTACTTTTACCAGTGTTAGTAAAAGTTGTCTTTGCTTGCCAGTGACTGCTAATATATACATACGTTTTTCCAGTTTTTAATCGGATTTACAATAATGTGTGCAGAGATTCAGAGATTGCTGTAAGCGCAGATGCACCAGTCCTCCTATATTGTGGTTGCTTTTCCAGTCATTTTCATGATGGGTTATCATTAGGGTAGACCAATCTGTATCGGTTCAGCAGGGTGTCCCATTTTTGCCATCCTTGCTAATCAGCTGGTAGATTTGTTGTTGGATTTTCTACTTGCACCCTGTCAGCTGAGGTCGCTGTGCTGCGGGAGAGTATTACAGGTTGTACCTTCTCGGATGAAAACCGACGGCATGCAGGTGGATGACCAAGGTATAAATGGAAGAAGCTTCAGCACTCCACCATGTCCTCCCATGGATCCAGTATGGACGATTGATCAGAAGTCTCTGCTGTAATATTACCCCCAAGCAATATCCCTGCCATAGTGACTCTCTGAACGAGCAGCTACCTGCTGGAAGTGTCAGAGCAAGGCTGGAGGGCATATCCCATGTTGCTCTCCTGTAGAAAGGCCTCTTGGAGAGAGATGTTTTTCCTATTAAGCTTTCTATTAATATCCAGCCACGTGTGTGGGAAAGGTCACCTCTGCTGTCCATGCAGCCTCATAATGAGGCAGAAGGAGATAGCCGTGACCAAGATAACCGGCGAGCATTGCTCGAGACCTGCTCTCTTCATCGCCAAGTTTTGCAAGATGATAAAGCTGTCCTGTGCTGTCTATGAACTGAAGCCAGCTCCATGTTTGATGCCTTTCACAGCCCATAGCAAGCACCTGTGTGGCGTCTAGTGTAGATTAGGTGCGGTCACGCTGCCGCTATCCTGTTTGTGTATGAGGGCCTAGTCATGGTAAAGTCTGACGGGAAGCCACATTCCAGCCTAGTATGCAGGTACTCTATCTACATGAAAGAGAAGGGATCTGCCCCAAGCAAGCCAGTCCTCCTGACGCTAGGTCTCTATTCAGCGGTGGCTACAGAGATGTGGGTTTCATTAATTATTGCACTGGATCTTCACTTTGATCGCATTGTATTCCACAAGGTAGCAATACCCAAATATGTCTGAAGAGTGCAGAGAAGATGATAGAAACGCTCTGCAGGTGGCCCCGTCTTGGGGTGATGGATGCATCTTGGTGCCTCCTCGGTGGGGAAACTTTAGAGACTTCTTAAGTGTTAAGATCCAGGTTGATGTGATGATGTCATCATGTTTGTTACCCTTAATAGAATAGTATTAGTATTGAGCACATAAATCGGTCATATTTCATCCCCCGCCCCTGTGCCTTGTGCAATCCCAAACTTTATAACGGATGCCCCCAGCACAGGGTCTTCACCGTGCTCCACCTAAACTCATCTAGTAATGTTGAGCCACTGTGTAGCGTCCCTGCACTTGCCGTCCGTAATTTTGTACGAGTTTCTCTCGTTTTTTGCCCTTTCTCTCTGTCTCTCGCTCTTTGTTTATTTTTTTCTTCCAGAAAAGCAAAACGAGGGAAGGGCCATAAACGAAAGCGCAAGAAAATCCGGTACAAATCGCACCGCTTGTACGTTTGTATCGTGTGCTCACTAAAATCCCAACCATAAAATAAAAATCTGGCATCGTGTCACCTCATTCCATAACTTTAATCCCATTAATCTGCTCGTGTGGCTTGCGGATGGAGGTCGATAAAACTCGAGAATCTCCCACTTGTTTTGATTTAATTGGAGGCCTTGGTGGTGGCGGGGCATGATGAAAAGGGCATGTTATTCTGTCTTAATGTCATCATGAGACTTGCTTTCCCGGTAATGATCCTTCGGTCATGGCATTTCCCATGACCCCTACCACTCGCGCTGTATGGATTCCCTTCTTCATTATCTTGTCAGATCTCATGATAACATTGGGTCAGCTTGTCTTGTTGGGGATGACATTGCGGTGGCTTGTGGCAGCATTGGTGGTGGACAATAGCATCTTCCAGTTCCTTGACTTTTAGAGGCATGTGGGACCCTTTTCTGAATCCAGCACAAAATATGATGACTTCTCGGACATAAAGTCATGGCTTGCAGCTACTCTCCTGCCGAATATCTCTCTCTCAATTTTATCTGTGAAGTAACATGTGATGTATAATGCTGTCCAGAACCAGCGATGCAGTCACAACGCGCCCTCCGTGCCTCAGTGTGACCTGTGGGCCATCGTTACTTGGTCTTGGAAAGCCGCAGTCTCTCTTTGAGCCAAAGTGAAAGTGTTGTCATTGTCGTAGACAGCTGGCTGTAGACGTGACATGTTTGTCAGGATCCCTTTAATTTTTATCCTGCCGACAGTCTGCAGTCTAAGGGACCTAAGTATAAAAACATTATCCTATAGGTGAGAAATTATCCTGTCCATTACAGGTAAAACCTCAGTGGGAGAGTCTGTGGTGGTGGCGTGTAGGCAGCCCTCACACCGCCCTAGCATGGTTCGTACCACGTCACTTGTGTATATCTCGTCGCTGGACGTGATGGGTTTTGTGGTGTGAACAATGGCTTTCCCTAATGTAAGATCATCATACATTGTGTACGCTTCACCTTGGGTCCTGAGTGAGACTGCCGTAATGAACGATTAGTACGGGCTCCAAAAATACGACCTTTTGGAGAAGAACTGAAATGGCTGAATTATTGGCCCCCGGGGAAAATTTGTGATTGTTCACTCGGTACAAAAAGTTCCTGAGTTCATGTGAAAAACCTTTAGAGGGGTCGGGCGGAGGGAGGCATGACGTGAGCCATTTGTGTTCATCTCCTGGTGGTCTTCATGTGTCATACACTCACACGCACTTTGCTGTATGACGTTGGTGATGGTATATAGACAGGCAGTGTGCAACCTCTTCTTTTTCTGATACCAAACTTGTCTCTTCCCTCCTTTTGTTTGTACTCTAACCCTGATGTGCTGCATTTGGAAGGTAGAATAAACTAGAAATTCCCTCCTAACCCATGATCCTTGGTCTAATCGTAGCTCTTCCACTATTGGCCTTTTACATTTATTGTGCAGCTTTACTCCTTCCAAATGCAGCTTCTGGCTTCCTAATGCTCTGCTGTCTGCTTTGTCTTGCCTCTTGACAAAGGACATAACACAATAAGGTACAGATAAGGACCCGACCACCTACCTATGTATTCCCAGAGTGGCCAGAAGAGGCATTAGCTAGCGGACAACCTGTTGGGTTGTGTTACTGTAAGCCCTGATGGCACCACTCTGACCTATGATACTAGACAGGGTGACCACCTTCTTCAGAGTGTTGAGAGTTCCTGCTTTTGTATCCATAATTTCAGCACATGCGCGGATGGGAGCTATAAAAGCAGGCAGGGCAGGTGGTCACCCCGGAGTGTTGCAGGGGATGGGTGGGATTGCTTGTAATGTGTTCAGGAGTATTGCATGTTGACATTTCTCTTGCTGTTGCGCTGTAGCTTAGAACTCTTTTTTTTCCTTTTGCTTTTTGCAGTCATTGTGAGCCTTGCACAGAGACAGAGAGGAGAAAACACTTGTTTGTCCAAGACCCCCAGACCTGTAAATGTTCCTGTAAAAACACAGACTCACGTTGCAAAACGAAGCAGCTTGAGTTAAACGAAAGGACTTGCAGGTTGGTTTACCGTACATGTGGGAAACAAATGCAAAGATAGAGCCGCTTCATCCTGCTTATTGCTGCCTGACGTTCTGCCTTCAGTGGACGGCCTGTGTTCTTCTGTATTTGTACTGTGTTTGCTTTCATACCTGTACAATAGCGATGCACATCAGTCATCCATCAGTCATCCCATAGCCGCCTGGTGTATCTGCTGGGAGGCTTACTACTGCTAATCTCCTGTAGCCCACACAGTCTACCCAGCGTCTACACGAGCCAGAGCCTCCGAGGTGGATTTACCCAATGTATGTGACAGTCTGTTCTTTAGCTGACACTAGAGGAAAGCAGTACATACCATTCCAGAACAAGCTCCACTTCGTGTATGGCACAGCCTGAGTTTTTGTCTGCCCTTTGACAGAAGGGGAAGCCGAGTCCTTGAGTCTCCCTGCTATATATTGTCTAATAATACCAGCTGTACCCCTTGCGGCCTAGATGGGCAGTATAAGGCGCCAGGTTCTTCAGTTATCAGCCATAGCTATTACATTTTGATAGAGATTGCCCAGAGAACCCAATTAGATCAGTTTGTTGTCTTTCACTAGGAGAGGTAAGAAGCCTAGAGCAGACCAAGCCGTATGCAGCCCCCTATTCTGCTGACCTCGCTCACTAACACGTGCCACCCCTTTGCAGCAAAGTAAGTCACCCCAAATAACACCTGTCTGTACCCTGAATGCTTTTCTATCTGTTGTGAGTCCTAGGATTAGGGTTACCTCGTATTTAGATGTGTCCGCTGTTCTCCGGTATTCTAGGGCAGAGTGTACGCCCCCCAGCCTAGAGATGGTTAGCGCCCTATGGATCCATTACGGCCATGTAAAGATGTCAGCCAAGGTTAGAGTTGGACGTGAGATATTGGAGCTGGTTCCTGGAGATCTCTTCTTCTTTCTCCCACAGGCAGAGCCATATTCTTCTCATTTGGGATATTAAGAAGCCTTGTCATGGCAATGAATCCTTTCACGACTTTAGTTTATGAAATACTGGCTACGTCTTGCGCCTTGTGTTTCCTCAGATGTGATTTATTCTTGTTGAGTCCCGTCCCCTGATGATTTCCAGACTAATGTAGGAGTGTAACAGTGTCCATGGGCCGGCGTGTGCTGGCATCACACACTCACTAGTAGACAGACCTCTCCATGTCGCCGTGTAGGCGTCGCTGCCCGCTCAAAAAGTCCTTTTTCAGTATTTTATGACATTTTATTTTAGTTGTGCTAAAAAACTAAGTTGCTTTATCCTTGTTTCTTTCCAATACTTCCAGATGTGAAAAACCACGGCGGTGAGATGAGGAGAAAGTCTCCTGAAAGAGACAAAATGGAGTGAATGAAATGAAGGATCGAAACTCGGCACAGCACTTTGGTTCTCATGCATTCCGTGTCCCTAAGGAGGGAAAGAAAAAGCTGTAATATTCAGTAACCGCCATTTCTCCTTCTCCTTATCAGAATTGATGCTGCTACACATCGAGAGCCAGAACAGCGGGGGTCATAACTTTTTTGGATTCTTATAAATATATTATTATAATAATTAAAAATAGTTATATAAATATATATATATATATATGTGTGTATATATATATATTGGATTTTTCTTAACAAAATAGTAATTTACTGGACTTTGGTCGCCAACCTTTTTTCGTTTTTTAACTGACGTACGTGGGGGATAGCTACTCAGACGACGCTAACCTCTAATAATAACATTATTATTCTGGATCATAATCTGTCGTTGCTAAGTTTCTGCTAAACCAATACTTAACTAAAAAAAAAAAATGCAAAAAAAAAAAAACGCAGATCAAAGGTCAAAAAGAAACCCTGCTGAGATGTTCTGGAGTCCTACAGCTGCAAAAAAACTCGATCCTTCACAAAACCTGCCCTGTGCCCTCTGCAGATGGACTCATTGAGGAAATGGAGACTAATCGGTGCCATAGGTTGGCCGAGAGACAACGTCATTGTATAACCTTGCCCATCGTGCACAGTTTCCACCCATGTTTGGCATCTAATGTCGACCGGTGTGTGTATATGGACTTTAATTCCCATGGAGGTTTTTACCCTGTTGTGACCCGTTGGCTCCATTTTGTCGGGCATATGCTGAGCCAGTTCCAGTTTTATCTCTGAGGTCTTAATACAACACTACTTCAAGATCCCACAGAAGCAAGGATTGTCTGGACCAAAACCAAGGAGGTCACGAGAGGAATGGTTCCGGACCTGGCGGTAATCACTAGAATCCATTGGGATGAGCAAGCAATCGGCCAATGACGTGAACTCTTGTACATTGAGTTAATTACTCACCCCAGTGAGGAAGACTCACTCATAATGAGTGGAAATGACTATATTAAGAGTACGAATCGCTCAATGAGTGCAGCTTGCTGTTTAATGAATGAGACTTGTTTATGTTGAGTGAGACTGCCTTCCAGTGGGTGAACGGTTTCCCCCCCACCCAAATCATAGTACCAGGACTGGCTTAGCATGTCTGAGAATCTGAAGCGACCTGGTCCGAGCACCAACTATATCTCAACCTAACACCGTGAGTCCTGGAGTTGCAGCTGGTGGAATAGCTAGAATCTATAGATTGCGTTCACTGTAGCCTTGCCTATGTATCTCATGTATACAGATACACACACCTGTTCTAAGGTTCCACGTGCCTTGCAGTTTAGAAATGTCTGAGGCTTTTGCTCCTTCACCCCGCAATACCCTGTACTGTTGTCTGGTTTTAGGACTCTAGTGCCGATGAAAGATTAACTGATAAAACAATGACACAAATAAAGGGTTGATCCCTGCATGAGGGAGTTGGCTCCTTTGCTGCTAGACTGTGTTAGTACGAAATCCCTGCGTACACTGCAAAGTTGTCTGGGAAACCTTTTCACGTAGGAGGAAGGGGTGGCTGTCATACATTTACCGGTGTGGATGAACATGTGCGGTGGTCGATGTATTCCCCTTCGAAGCTTGTAAATGATTGTGTCCATTATGTACGAGAACACCCCATGAAGATCCAAAATGATCCCTCCCACTGCTGGGGGGGGACCTTATTCTAGTGCCAAATTTAGATATGGAGCGACTAAGTGCCTTTTTGTAGGATCTAAAAAGCACATTGCAAGTCTACTGATGGCCCCAAACATGTACAACATGGCGGATGAGGCCCCGGTCAGTGATCTGCACCTCGTGTGAGCCTGAGGACCTGGAGTGTGTGTATGTGTATACATGGGGGCAGAGCAGCTCACCCTTACACTTATTTAATGTCCCTTTCTATGAAAAAAAAAGCTGATAAATGAATTGAGGCGAGAGCACGGGAGGGTTCAGTATTTCTTTTGTTATATTTAAAATAATTTATACAATTACAAATACATTTAATTGTCCAATGTTTTACCCCTTCTTCTCTCTGGTGGTTTTCTTCTTTACAAGTCATTGCTACCATCGCTGGTGCAGGCGGTCAGTCAGCTCTGGGTGAGGAGGGGGGTCTCTGGTATTGTACGTCTCCCACTGCCCATCACGCTTGCACTCATCTAATTGTTAGGTAAGCAGACAACTCTACTCCCTCATCTTTCCTCTAGAGCAGGGGGATAAGTAGCTCTCTGACTGTCTAGGAGGTAGGTTGCTGCCCTGGAACAGCTCAGGAGCCATCTACCTGCTGCCTTTGCTCTAGACGAAGGATAAAACCTTGTCTGCATCTCCCACAAGCAGCTACCATGACAGATGCGTGTGTTATTCTATCTGCTTGTTGGTCAGACACGTCCCCATGACTGCAAACCAGCTCTCCCCAGCAGTAACGTCCCAATGGCAGTATTTATTGTATTTATTTGCTGTACTTTAATGTGACACACGGAGATCGGCTCTTAGGACTGCGAAACGCGTCAGATGTAGCGAGCACCTGTCCGTCTTTCAGGGCGCCCTCATTATCAGCTAGTATTTGGTGTCTTGGCCCAGCCAGTTCTAGATGCAAGTATTTATTGTGTGGACTGTGTAAATCGGGGAAGCAGTGATTTAGGATTTTACTATTTTGCACATGTGAAACCCAACATATTCATGGGTTTTGTTGAGTCGCCTGTGCACAAAGCAAGCTTTGCCTTCCTGTGCTGCAGTGTGTCAGGTTATCTGAGTGAGATGATGGTGGGAGGAGGTGAGGCCGGTATCCCTGACCCCCTCCCCCATTCACCATCACACCAGCGGCGCATACTGCATGGGGAGGCACAAGCTTCATGTCACCAGATGTTATATTGAATGATGACTTCTTACCCTTAGTCTTTCCACTGGAGGATGAACAGTTGTGCTTACACATGGGGGTGTGTATTGTGTTGTCCCCTGCCCATCAACTCTAGAAGAACAGGACGATTCCCCAATCTTTTACATGGTGGTGTGCAGTGTAAAGCAGAGCGGTCACAGGCACCCGGGGGCTGCGCATGGACAACTAGAGCTTTATGGTTTCCTTCTAGGGTTGACCTTGCTGCTTGAATCTTGGTCCATGTCTCCGACCCGCAAACCCACTAAGTCGATCTGTAGCGGCGAGACATGGACTGCGTTTCGAGCAGTGGATTTGTCCGTGTGAAATGACCCTTAATCACACTCGTGTTCCCTGTTTGCTGTCCATGCGGTGACAGCCGGTTGTCGCTGACCCTTTAAACTGAATGGGTCCATAAAATAAAGAGATGGAAGCCGCACAGAATAATTCCTGGCAGTGAATCCATAGTATTTGTCCCTCCAACCTATGTCCAGGTGGCTGGTCCACTCGAAAAGTGTCAAAGAGCAGACCCCTCCCCCCTAACTACAAGCTTTGTGTAGTCATGTAGTCCACCACTTGTCCATCCGATCATCCACTATTGGCTTCCCCTGACCACCTCCCCCCGGACGTCCTCCACTGACCAGCGCCCGCTGTATACCTGCACCACGTAGCGCTGTCATCCGTATAAGCCATCACAATCCTAGACAACCAAGTCTCTACCACAAGGCCTGGGCCCAGGGGGGATTATATGTATATCCAGCATTAAACACTACAGGTTCCCCGCTCCTTCTCCTTTATTCTTTTCTTTTTTTTTTTTTTTTTTTTTTTTTTTTTTTTTGTAAATAAATTTCAAAAACACAAAAAGTTAATTCTGCCTAACATTTATTATTTTTTTTTTTTAATTGTAATATGTGTTTTATTTATTGGTGCTATCATTTGTATTGTTGTGAGAAGCAGTCATTAACACATCTTTCTTTGCAGATTAAATATTATGTAGAAACATATTTATTTTTTAAAAAGAAAGTATAAATATAATGTTAAAAATATCTGCGTTTGCTTCATTTTTCTTCCCTCTCCCCCGGGCCCCCGTCCCTGCCCTGGTACATACCGCCGGCCACACTGGTGGTCCTCAGCCTGCGTGCCCCCTCCTTATGTGTGGGGTCAGGCAGACATTATGGTTGTGTCCTCTAAACCTGGAGGGATCATGGGAAATATAATCATCACCTCATTATATCTGGATTGTGTAGAAATCCTGCAGAGATCCAGGACTTACTCTGAGGGTGGGCCATCAGTTTGGTGGGGTCTAACACTGCTACCACGACCGACAGGCTGCTTAGTCCTATGCAAGAGAATGATGCTGAGCTGCAATACCAGGCAGCACCACAATAAATGATATGGCGCCATCCTTGGGAGGGAGGCATTAGGCATTTGTCTGTTCCTTTTATTCCATCTCTGGCTGCAGGGATAGAGCTCAGAAATCCATTGCACTACAGAATACAGGGGGGAGGCTCCTGCTGCAGCCAATCAACTCTGAGGATTGGGACATTTTGGGGACATAGAGAAGATATTTATATACATTTCTTATCTGTAAAACAAGACAAAATAAGGCGAAGGGGAAGAAAAACGAATCCAAGAATAGCTCATAAACAGACGGGTGCGTGCCCGATACCTCACCCCCACGACCATGGGTCACCAGGTCCATTTGAGCCAGTCTCATACAGTACATAGAACTTGCTGAAGAGACCTCAGCACTTGTCCAAAATCCGGGAGATCCATGTCCAGCCCCGAGGTTTAGCAGCACATCCTCGGAGACCCCCATGAACCCCGGCAGCAGGAAACATCTGTTGTCAGGGAAATGTTATGACAAGCAGCGAGTTCTCGGGACGGATCAGGAGCTTTTCCCATAGTAAATCCTCGGGTCTCCCCGTCCTGCACACATCACATGGAGGCTGCGCCTTCAACCCGCAGTGATTTACATAGCAGCAGCTGAGTGAATTCTGGGAGATGCACACTGGGCACATGTATCATCTGTTTTCCTTTGCAACTTTTTATGTATCTTGTATCTTTCTAAAGTTTCCGTTATGATACATGTCTGTTTTTTATTTCCTTGTCTCTGATTTGCAGGGTTTTTAAAACATTTTTGCGACTTCTAAGGTGCATGAATGTAACTAATCTTGGGGTCAGTTGTACTTTGCTGTTGAAATAAACGAAGAAAACATCATTTAGGATACGTTTAGGAAAACTGCAACAGCCCCACCCACCGGTTCATTTCTTAAGACCCTGGCAATAGTCGCAAAAATGGACCTTAAAAAGTCCCCAAAAACCTGCAAAGGGGAAAAACTGATGAAAATAAAGATACAGCCCCCCCCCAATCTGGCCTCTGCGTTTGGTCCAGAACGCAGAGGCCAGAACCCGTGTGTAATTCCTGCAGCGATTGCACCCGCAGCAGACACCGCACTGCCGCACGGGCCGGAGTTCATCCTTTGTATTATGTAGGGGGGAATTCCGCACCAGGAATCTGCAGCAGCAATTGATTTGCGGCGTATTCTAAACCTGAATCATTTTACAGAAGGGAATGTGTATAACCCCTGGTCACAACGCCGCTGATGTGAATTGCTGCAGCTTTGCCACTGGTGATTGTGCAGCGTGTTTCCCACAGTAGATCACTGCAGCTTAGCCACCGGTGATTGCGCAGCATCTTTCACAGTAAATTGCTGCTTCTTAGCCACAGGTGGTTGTGCAGCATCTTTCACAGTAAATTGCTGCAGCTTAGCCACAGGTGGTTCTGCAGCATCTTTCACAGTAAATCGCTGCAGCTTAGCCACCGGTGGTTGTGCAGCCGACCTCCGGTTATGGTGTTGGTAACTTACCTCTTCCTGTGAACCTGCTGCACCCCATATTCAGTCCTATACGTCATGTCTGGCTGTAAGAGACGGTCATGGTCAGAATACAGGAGAGAGGACGGGAAGCGCCACATTCCAGGGGCACAGACGCTGACATTCTAGATAAGCGGCACGGCTCACAGCGTCTTGTAATGTACGGATACAGTCTGACAGAAAGTCTGCTCGTCTTTCTCAGTATCATCCACCTTCACTGTCCCAGGAAACCCATCAGTCTCACCGCTTCCAGTCATGTCTGTCCTCCTGTCAGGCTTATTCTCCTTTGTCAGCCTTCCTCATCATCACCCTGGATGTCCTCCTGTCAGCCTTATTCTCCAATGTCAGTCTTCCTCGTCATCACCCTGGATGTCTTCCTGTCAGCCTTATTCTCCATTGTCAGCCTTCCTCGTCATCACCCTGGATGTCCTCCTGTCAGGCTTATTCTCCTTTGTCAGCCTTCCTTATCATCACCCTGGATGTCCTCCTGTCAGGCTTATTCTCCTTTGTCAGCCTTCCTCGTCATCACCCTGGATGTCCTCCTGTCAGGCTTATTCTCCATTGTCAGCCTTCCTCGTCATCACCCTGGATGTCCTCCTGTCAGGCTTATTCTCCAATGTCAGCCTTCCTCGTCATCACCCTGGATGTCCTCCTGTCAGCCTTATTCTCCATTGTCAGCCTTCCTCGTCATCACCCTGGATGTCCTCCTGTCAGGCTTATTCTCCATTGTCAGCCTTCCTCATCATCACCCTGGATGTCCTCCTGTCAGGCTTATTCTCCTTTGTCAGCCTTCCTCGTCATCACCCTGGATGTCCTCCTGTCAGTCTTATTCTCCATTGTCAGCCTTCCTCATCATCACCCTGGATGTCCTCCTGTCAAGCTTATTCTCCATTGTCAGCCTTTCTCGTCATCACCCTGGATGTCCTCCTGTCAGGCTTATTCTCCATTGT
>WNYA01000553.1:0-127585 GCA_019512145.1 Engystomops pustulosus | reverse complement strand
GGACACCTCAGTGGTGGATACAGTCTAGGACACCTCAGTGGTGGGATACAGTCTAGGACACCTCAGTGGTGGGATACAGTCTAGGACACCTCAGTGGTGAGATACAGTCTAGGACACCTCAGTGATGGGATGCAGTCTAGGACAGCTCAGTGGTGGGATACAGTCTAGGACACCTCAGTGGTGGGATACAGTTCAGGACACCTCAGTGGTGGGATACGATCTAGGACACCTCAGTGGTGGGATGCAGTCAAGGACCTCTAAATTATACCCCAGTACTCATCTATCCTCTGCTCTGTATTATACTCCTGTACTCATCTATCACATGTGCTATAATATACTCCTATATTCCTCTATCCTTTGCTCTATATTATACTTCTGCTCTGCCTCCTTTTCTAGTCTTTTTCGTTGTGTCAGATATTTCCTGGCTGTGACTGATAGAATGCGGGTCACTCTGATGTAAAGTTATCTTGCCCCGCTCATTGTCGCCCATGTGAATGGGGCGAGACTCCTAGACCATGTGACAGGACTATAAAAGCCTCTTGTCCTGCTGCTATAGGACACAATAATACAGTAACATGGTCCGTCCTCCGTCTGTATCGTCTGGCGGGGTGAGGCCCATTGTCCCCCTGGCATCCATACTGCTCGGGTTTTGTGGAAGGCGTCAATCTTTTGGCCATTATGAAAGCTTGAGGAAATTAAAGTAGAGCGGCCCCATGACTGCCCTCCGAGGCCTGGCGGGGTGTCTGCACTGTGCCACTAATGAGGCCCCGAGTAACAAAGTAACCTCAGCCCCCGGTAACACCTGCATCTCAGCCCAAGACACAAGGCGACCCCTCAAGTGTTATTAATGGACACCTACCTGCCTGCCAATTATCCCACAGCACCAGGTGCATCCCCAGGAACCCCCAGATCGCTGGGAATCACAGCACAAACATCCAGAGACACTGAGACGTGTATCTAATCCTATCACGTGTGATACTGTCTGCTGAGCTGTGTATCTAATCCTATCCTGTGTGATACTGCCTGCTGAGCTCCTGTATCTAATCCTATCCTGTGTGATACTGCCTGCTGAGCTCCTGTATCTAATCCTATCATGTGTGATACTGTCTGCTGAGCTGTGTATCTAATCCAACCATGTACGATACTGTCTGCTGAGCTGTGTATCTAATCCTATCCTGTGTGATACTGTCTGCTGAGCGGTGTATCTAATCCTATCCTGTGTGATACTGCCTACTGAGCTGTGTATATAATCCAATTCTGTGTGATACTGTCTGCTGAGCTGTGTATCTAATCCTATCCTGTATGATACTGCCTGCTGAGCTGTGTATCTAATCCTAGCATGTGTGATACTGTCTGCTGAGCTGTGTATCTAATCATATCTTGTGTGATACTAACTGCTGAGCTGTGTATCTAACCCTATCATGTGTGATACTATCTGCTGAGCTGTGTATCTAATCCTATCCTGTGTGATGCTGTCTGCTGAGCTGTGTATCTAATCCTAGCATGTGTGATACTGACTACTGAGCTGTGTATCTAATCCTAGCATGTGTGATACTATCTGCTGAGCTGTGTATCTAATCCTATAATGTGTGATACTGTCTGCTGAGCTGTGTATCTAATCCTACCCTGTGTGATACCGCCTGCTGAGCTATGTATTTAATCCTATCATGTGTGATACTGCCTGCTGAGCTGTGTATCTAATCCTATCCTGTGTGATACTAACTGCTAAGCTATGTATCTAATCCTACCCTGTGTGATACTGTCTGCTGAGCTGTGTATCTAATCCTATCCTGTGCTGTCGTCTCGTCTTGAACGTAATCTTTTCTAATCCTGACTTCTTGTCTTTCCAGACTTGCTACCGACCCCCCGTCTGTGGGATCACTATAACCCCGAGTCAAGGCCGGCTGTCTTATAGTTGGGGCGTGTACCATCCCATTGCCCCCCCCGCTATCCATCACTGGCGCGCCTCTTGGCACATCACAATAACATCTCAGAAACCACGGCATCAACGCTTCTCTTATTGTCCATCCCCCTCCGCCATTAGTTAGTACAGCAAACACCAAGCTCCCAGCTCTTGTGCAATCCCATAGACTTTGCCTTTGTATAAAAATGCTGCCTTACGGCTGCCTTCAGCCATTTTTATTTTACCTGATTTTATTTGTTCCTTTCATAAAAATGGCGGGCCCATATACAACTCTTTCCTTACTTGTGTCCACCCCCCCCCCCTTGGTCCCCCCGCCCCCCCAAATCCTCCTCCTAGACTGTAAGCTCTTTGTGTCACCGACCCCCCTCATCTCAGTAGACCTTGTAAGCTCTTGGTCGCCCTCATCCTCATAGACTATAAGCTCTTGTGTCCCACCCCCCCCTCATCCCATATCACTGTAAGCTCTTGTGTCACCGTCCCTCATCCTCCTAACTGGAAGCTCTGGGTCATCCCCCCTCATCCTCATAGACTGTAAGTCCTTGTTGTTCACAATCCTCTCTACTGTAAGCTTAGTGTCACCACCCCCCTCATCCTCATAGACTGTAAGCTCTTGTGTCACCCCTCTCCTCATAAAACACTGTAAGCTCTTGTATCACCCCTCATCCTCAAGACTGTAATCTCTTGTGTCCACCTCACCACCTCATCCTCATATAATTAAAAGCTCTTGTGTTCATCCCCCCCCTCATCCTCATAGACTGTAATCTCTTGTGTTACCCCGCTACCCCCCTTCTAGAACTGTAAGCTCTTGTGTCACCCACCCATCACCCCCCTCATCCTCATAGACCTGGTAACCTTTGTCACCCCCTCATCCTCAATAGACGTAAGCTCTTGTGTCATCCCCCTTCATCCTCAGAGACTGTAAGCTCTTGTGTCAACCCTCAACCCTCTCATCCTCATAGACTGTAGCTCTTGTGTCACCCTCTCATCCTTCATATAACTGTAAGCTCTTGTGTCACCCCCTCATATACTTTAAGCTACCTTGTGATTCAGGGCCCCCACTCGCTTTGGTTCCATATATTGTTTGAACTCTGTAATTGTCGTACTTTCTATGTATTGCCCCCTATTATTGTAAGCTGCTAACGGAATATGAGGCACTATATAAAATAGATTATGATTAATTTCGTCATCTCGAGTTAGTAACCTTCATAAGGGAAATTTTGTGGCAACTAACTAACCGGTCCAAATACAATCCCGATGGTGGGGTCAGCAATCAGGCTATGGGGTCAGTGGACGGACGCACTGGCTGCAATTGAAGAAAGATGAAGTGGGACACAATTTGGTGGAATGTAATTTTATTGAATATTTTAAACTTTTGTAAAAAGTAATAAACTGGAAAAGTTGGGTGTGTAATATTATTATTTGGCCCCTTAAGTTAATACGTTGTAGCGCCCCCCCCCAGTTACACTGCCGTGCGTCGGGGTATTCAGGTCTCTATCAGTTTTGCACATGGAGAGCTGAAGTTTCTTCCCGTTCTTCCGTGGAGAAAGCCGGAGGCTCAGGGAGGTTGATGAAGCGTCCGTGAGCAGCCAGTTGTTCCGCTCTTTCCACAGATTTCTCCATTGGATTTTGTGGTCCTGGTTACTACCTGCCCTTCTAACACACGTGATACGGTTATTTGTGAACCTTCATTGTAGATTTTGCTTTATGTTTGGGATCATTGTCTTAGATAGACAATGATAATCTCTCCTTCCCAGAGTTTCTTCCAAATGGTTCCCTTCACAATTGTGTCCGACTTGATTCTTCTCCAAAAAAAATGACAATTTTATATCTTTAAGCCTGAAATGTGGCAGAAGGTAGAAAGTTCAAGGGAGCTGAATCATTCCCGATGTATGTATATTGTACATTACTTTCATACTAGGTATATTAAAATCCTTAGAAGACTGGGGGAAAAGTTAGAAATTAAGGAAATGGAAAGTAAGTTTCAAATATCAGATTTTTCCTCTAGAAAAAAAGAGAGTTCATCACAACCAGCGGGCACGGGCTTAACCATAATAGATGGGTGCAGCACAGACGGGCCGGCTAGTCCCACATCCATATAAATATAAAAATAAGGCGTCACTGCTACGATATTGGTTGGGATAAATCGTGGTTTTTATTCCCAAGTTGCTACGTGTTCATCATTCAGCCTCGTTCCGAAGCCTTCCCAAGCAGATTTTTCTAGAGCTAATTTGTCAGAAATTAAGAATTAGGCCGGCGCACCTGTGGCGTTTTGAAAAGCCCCGTTTTTGGCTGTTTTAAGCAGTCCCTTTCAAAAAACGCATCGTGTTTTGACCATTTTATTAAGATACATGGTAAAACCTGTCAAAAATTAAAAAAAATACGATTTTTGTTAACGGACAGCTTAAAAACGTCCCAAAAACTGTTCAAAAACGATCCACGTGTGCCGCCGGCCCTCAGCTGAGTAAAAAGCAATAGCCCGGCAACTTGTTAGTTTTTTGCGGCAAGGACATTAGAGTGGTATTTTACGGTAAAATTAACATTTTGATTCACCACCGGAAAGGTACAGAATGGCTTCATACAAGATAAAATACGAGCAAAAATTAAATACGAGGTGGAGGGAGGGATGCCGATTTTCTTTTTTGTTTTGTTTTTTTTTTCTTTCAACTCTAGTAATTTACAATAGAAGCTATGAAGTAAATAATAAGTGGACGTGGGGGGTTTGGGGGATATTACTAGAGTTTTTTTGCTGTTTGATATATCAACAAGTTCCAACTATAAGGGGGCACTCAATAAATGCCTGCTAAAACGTCTAAGGTTCTTATAATAATTCGCCCCGGATTATAAGTGAATGACCAGCATGTTGGCAGCCCTTGCACAGTACAAGGCAGCTGTTTTTCTGTAAGCACGGTTCATATATCACTCGCACCTGGACCATAGGCCGCACCCTTTGATTTCTGAGACAAATCAAAGGATTTTTCATCGTCGCCTTATAGTACGAAAATACGTATTTTGCGGCCATTGTTGGAGATACATTTAGTTCAAGAAAGATTATATTTGTTTAATAAAATCTGGAAAGGGTAACTATTAGATATGAGCGACATGCTCGTCCTAGCTTGGATGCTCCGATCGAGCAATAGCGTACTCGAAACTCTCGTTGCTCTCTGGACGATATACTTCGCCCGCGCGAGAAAATGGCAGCTCCCGCCGTTTTGCTTTTTGGCGGCCAGAAACAGAGGCAATCAACAAGCCATGAGACTCTGCACTCCACCCAGCATGACGTGTTACCTTACCCGTCGTAGCCCGGTTGGCTGTCCAGTCAGGTGACCCTGGGATAGACTAGCGCGCTGCTCGCGTCTGCTCGATCATTGCCCCTGTGTCTGGGATGCCGCTAGGGAGAGAGCGTGCGCTGCTGGTCAGGAAAGGCGTAGTTGTGTGTTCTATTAGCTTACTGTTAGGCATTGAGTGACTTCTAACAAGAACCCACAGCACTTCTTGTGCACAATAACGTTATCAACTTTTTTTTTTTATTGCAGCTAGTACCATTTTGTGAGGCATTTGCAGGGGGACTCGCTACCGTTGTGTTTTGTCGCTTAGTGACCGCACATATCCACCTCAAACACCAAAGTGGGAAAATTTATTAAGGGGTTTTATTTCAATAGGCACCGTCTGCCATTTACTTTGTTATTTATGTGTTTATTTTTTAATAACTCGCGTCATCTCAATCTGGCTCGTCTTGTGCTTTCATACTTGGCTAGAAAATAGCCCTGCCAATGGATAGCATCGTTTGGTTTTAAAACTAAAAACACAAAAACAAAAACAAAAAAAACAACAAAAAAAAGTTTAAAAAAATTAAAGTTAATAACTCTCCTTTTAAAATTTTTACCCTAGGGCTAGGGTAGAGTACGATGGCGGGGGACGTGGGCGTCCACCTACTGCAGGAGTCCAAAGTCCGTGGCCTGGGCGTGGTGCGAGCACCACCTGCTATAGGTAGCAGGGAACTGCCGCATAGCTACACTCCCATGTTCTGTCTGAAGTTACTACTACTGGGACTCGTGTAGAGCACTGTTGAGAGGCCAGAACATGCGAACAGGGTGATGTCTTGGATTGCCGACAATGCTTCTAAAGCAATTGTCCACCAGTCATTCTTCCACGCAGTCCACCCATTTCACCGAAATCGGCACTCCGTCCAGCTCCTTCACCTCACTGCCTCCCCCCCAAAGTCGGCCCCCTCCAAGGAAAATTTGGCATTTGAACCGCATACTCGGAGGACCTGTTTTCTGGGCCCTTCCCACAGTCACAGACCACTTGTCCGGTTGCTGCTTGAGCATTTTTCCGATCCCAGGTTTTCCACCAGTCGCATCTGTGGGTGATGGATGACTTCTTTCTGACGTATTGGAAGAAGTGTGTACGAGTGTCGACGATGAGGAACAACGGTGGGCCAGACAGTGGGGCAGTTTTGTCAGGGCAGGAAGTCCGAGGGGGAGCAGACTGAGGGATCCGGAGGATGATGAGGTGACAGACCCCAGCTGGGGTTTAATAGGGCCGGTTAACACAGTCTTCTTAGACAAGGTAGTAAGTCCTCGACCGAACAGTTGGCAGGTCATTGGTGGGGCCAGACACGGAGAGCGGCCAGAGCTGGTGCATCAAGCGCCAAATGTTGTCCAACAGTGGAGCTCCCGTGGCAGGAGGGCTCCCTGCGGCGAGGGCTAGATTTCAGAAGTCTGGAGGTTTCTTTAAGAACACCGGATGGGCAAAACATTTGCCAAACCAAATCAGCAAGGGTTTCCACCACTACTGTCGTAACTACCACCAGTATGCGCAGGCATATGATGCTAAACATCCCCCCAGTGGCAACACGCCCGTTCACCCTCGGCCTTGCACCCCACTGCTGCTGCCTCCCCCTGTGTCAGCTGATAGTCGCCCCCTGCCCAGGAACCTCTGCCACAAAAAACCCATCGTCGCCTCCCACGATCCTCCACAGCATCCACCAGCGTTCAGCTCTCCATCCCAGAAAAGCTGGAGCGGAAACGCAAATATAGTGCAACCCACCCTCACGCCACCCTTAATGTCCACATCCTCCAATTGCTTAGTCCTGGTATGCTGCCGCTATAGGCTTGTATAGACCTGAGCTTTTCCAACCATCATGGCGTCGGCCGTCCCCTCGGTATTCGGTGCCCCAGCCCCCTCTCGACTTTTTCCCCCGATGTGCCGTCCCCGCCCTGCACCATCACGTGTCCCAGAACAACATGCATCCGTGCCCTGACCAACGCCGTTTCTGACAAGGTCCACCTGACCACGACACGTGGAGCGATTGCTCCGGGGCAGGGCCACTATATAATCACTGACGCACATTGGGTTAACTTGTGGAGGCTGTGGACCGAGTCTGACCCTCTGCGGCTGGTCATATCTGCCGGCGCCAGAGATGGCGGGCCTCCTCGGGTGCCCAGGTGTTTCAGGCCCTACTATCCTCCTCCCCTTCCTCCCACCCCTCTCCACGCCTCCTCCTCCGAATTACATCCGGTCAATTGCCGTGCCATCATTCGGTAGCTCTAGGCACAGCAGCAGTGCCGTCGCTAAGCGACAGCAGGCGGTGGCGCAGACTGCTGAGCCTAGGCGATAAAAGGCACACCAGCCGCAAGAGCTAGTTACAGGTCACAGTGCAAGACCCGATCTGTTGCTTGGCACCGGCGAACCTAACCAGGCATGTTTTGTGTGTTACAACTTCCGTACCTCGGCGCTCTGCAACTCGTCAACTGACCACATTGTCCATGCCTGGCCCATGTGTTAAATCTGATAGTTCACGCGTTTCTCAGAATACCCCATCGGTCTGATTTGCTCACGAAGGTGCGCCGATCTGGTGCGCATTTCAGAAGTCCAGCACAGATGCGCACTCTCATGGCAAATCAGCAGCGCCCGCCTCCAACTCCCGCTTCCCCCCACACTGTTGTGCGACGTGCCCACGAGGTTGAATTCAACACTGTACCATGTTATCCAGAGTTACCCAGCAGCGCCGAGCGATGTAGACTGCATATTCTCACCTTCCAAACTTCCACCGCCAGAACTGGTAGTCAGTCAGTCGCTTCCTCATGTCTATCAAGAGGAGTGGACGTGGATGTCTGATATCGGTCGTCTGGTAACTTGGGAGTCAACACAGATGGTCAGTGGCGATGTGCGCCATCTCAGCCTCACCATCCCGCTGCTTGCCTGTTGAAAAACTCTCTGAATCAGCATGAAGTCGGGAAGCTTTGCGCTCCGTCACAAGAGAGGGGGAGAAGATTCCCTTGTTGATAGTCCAATCAACTTAGGTCTGTTTCTTTTCTCAGCGCATATCGAGGAGTGGAGGTGGGGAGGATGAGGAGGAAGAGGATGAGAATTTGCCGACACAAGAGGGGTACCATTGTTGAGTCGCTTCACTGTTTCACGTGTTGGGCAGTAAGAAAGAGGAGTTGGAGAGAGAAATGGGGCAGTTGGCCAGTGAGGGGAGTGAATTCTTAACTCTGTTGGTACTCTGGCCATGATGGCAGATTTCATCTAGGGCCTGCCTATCCCGTTACCCTCGCTTTCAAAGAATTTTCCAGCACCGGATTCTACGGGTGCTCACTCTCCTGGACCCGCGGTACAATCAAATCTTTCCCTCTCCATCCCTGGAAGGAAAGAGTGTTAGAATGGCATGAATACCATCAGGCCCTGGTTCACAAGCTGAAACAGTATTTTCCCTTCTACATTCTGACAGCGCTAGCGGCAGAGTGCTTATTTCTGCGGCACGTGCGAGGGAGAGTAGGCACAGCAGCTTTTCCCGCAGCACTGGAATGGTACGCTTTACAATAAGGCCTTTTTTGCCGCTTTTTCTCCCCATCCATACACTGTTACCTGTCCCCCCAGTCTCGGCAGGTAGGGCTGATCTTTACAGAAAGATGTGAAGGAGTAACGTATCTGACCATAACCATCGTCCTAAAAATTCACACAGCTCGCCTACAACGGTACCTACTGAGTTTCAACAACAAATCTGGACATGTGGCACGAATGCCTGTACGCCTTGGGAGGTTCTTGCCTGCCCTGCCGCTATCCGTCTTGTCCGAGCGGGTTTTTCAGTGCAAGCTGGTGGCATCATCACCGATAGCGTACAAACGGCCTGTCTACTGACGCGCTGCAGGCTGACGCTTATTTAAGATGAATAAAGCCCTGGATTTTCCCTCATAATTTCCAATCTCCACCAGGTGAAGGACAGCTCAACCTTAATAAGTTTTATCACTCCTCCTCCTCATTTTCCTCCTCCTCTCCTCCTCTTTGTAGCAGTAAAGCAATAACTGGCTATTTTTTGACAGGGCCCACTGGCTCTAGCTATAGTACTTATGCATTTAATTTTTCTTGAGGGCCACCGACCCGGTCCTCTTTTTAAAACCATTTGGACTGCCACATACAGCACCAATCATTCAATTTTTCTGGAGGGCACTACCGCGTCTCCTCCTGTTTTATAACATTTTTGGAGTGCCAATACAGGCACTCATCTATTCAATTTTTTCTGGCGGCCACCTACTGCTCCGCCTGGTTTGAAACTTTTTGGACTGCCACATACAGCACTCAATCTGATGTCCATTTTACTGGAGGGCCACCACCTGTCCTCTGTTTTTGAAAATTTTTTGGGACTGCACCACTACAGGCACTCCATCTATTTCATTTTTCTGGAGGGCCCCTACCCCCTCCATCTGTTGAAAACTTTTTTGGACTCCACTACGGCACTCATCGATATTCATTTTTCTGGAGGGCCACCTACATGCTCCTCTGGTTTGAAAATTTTTTTGACGACCAATACAGGCACTATACCAAATTAAATTGTCTCATAGCAGCCTCATCACACGTTTGTCTCCATTGCTACCCTCCAAAAGTCGTCCATATACTGCTCCATACATCGTCCCCATTATCAACGATTGTGTGAGGCCAGAAATTTGGGTTGTTTAATGGATTCCACATCAATGAGTTGTAACGTGTCGCCACCACTTGCTGTATTTTATCACAAAATATAACTGGCAAACTTTATCATTTACCAATATTATTTCACGCGCTTCTTGCACATCTGTTTACATTCCCGTCTCACCCGCCATATCCAAACTTATAAGAACGCTACGACACTTGATCTTATACAAAAGGTTCTTAGAAGTGCTGTTTGGGGGAGTAGCGGGGCGTAGATACAGGGCGGTTGGATTGTGCGAAGCTCGCCTGGCAGCGGAGCGCCATCCTATGCGCATCATGCGATTCTGCGCAATCTTTTACATTCCCCTCACCCGCATATCCAAGCTTATAAGAACGCTACTACAACTAACTTGGTGCGCGGCTGACGAGTCTGACCCTGGGGGCTGCGTCATATACTGTCCAGACGCAAAGTAGAATTGAGGTGCGGGCACACTCGGTCCAGTCTCAAGGTACTAGTATACCTCCTCCTCCTCCCACCCTCCTCCCACCTCCTCCTCACTCCGAATTACCATCCGTGGCGCTTGGCGCCATCAGTCGGAGGTTATCTCTAAGGCACAGCATCAGTGCCGTCGCTAGAGCGAACAGCAGGCGAGTGTGAAACTGCTGAGCCTAGGTGATAAAAGCACACGCCCAAGAGTTACAGGGCATGCCCACTCAAACTTGTTAACTTTGTCGCCACGCCCTGCTGTGTAATCCCACAAATAATCTGGCAAACTTTTTATCATTATACGCATATTATTTTCAGCGCTATTCGTGCGATCTGTTTACATGTCCCTCTCCCGCCATATCCTAACTTATAAGAAACTCTACTACACTTGATCTTATACAAAGATCTCTTAGAAGTGCTGTTTTGGGGTAGCCTAGAGACAGGGGGCTTGGATTGGCGACCGTCGGCCTGGCAGCGAGCGCCGCATCCATGCCAAGTATCCAACTACATATTTTTAATGCGCAGCACCTTTAATCTATATAGTTCACTGCCTCATACATGGTTCCCCTTATCAACGAGCTGTAGTCAGGCAGAATTTTGGGTGTTTTCATGCGCTTCCATTTAACTTTTCGCCACAGCGTGTTAATCCACAAAATATACTGGCAAACTTTTGTGCATGTACCGATATATAGATTTTGAGCGCTTCTTGCTCACCTCCTTTGGTTCCTCTCTGCCACCCATTGGTTTGAAGCCTGAGTCCATTAGGGTAATGTCGCCATCCACTCGCTCGAGCCCTGCTGCCGCTTCCCTCTGCATGCCGTCCCTCTAATAGTGTCAGGGTCATTATTTGGATGTTTTAGATGCTAGCTAGCTTCATCTGTCACTCTTGGTCATGGCCATTGTGTTGCCATAATTTTGGCCTATAGGGTGCGATTAAGCATCTCAGAGGCATCCATGCATCTGCCCTTGCTGTTTTCTGTCCATTCCGTGGTGTTTCCAGTCCTTTTCTGAGGTTTCCCCAGGTGTTTGGCCAAGCTTCCCGTGCAGAGCCTTGGTCCCTTGAAAAATGCTCGAGTCTCCCATTTGACGTTCATGGGGCTCGTATGTCGAGTACGAGCACTCGAGCATCCGTGAAAAGTTCGTCTCGATAACGAGTACCCGAGGCATTTTAGTGACTCGCTCATCTCTAGTAACAACTACCATTCGGATGTTCCGTTAACCTCCGGGGTCCCCATATTCATTTCATCAAAGAGGAATGTATTGTGTAATGGGGGGCGGGGGGGGGGATTTATTTTTTTTGCAGGTAAATTAGGTAGGGGTGAACTGTATGATTGCAGCACTTATATTCCTCCTCCATTTCAGGCTGACTATTCAAGAAACTCAAGAGTGTTTTGTTAACAATTTATGGATCTCTTTAAGGACTGTCTCCATATTATGGTCAGCGATCATTCCACTATGATATGGCAATGATACTGTAGTGACATATCTAGAATGTCTGGGGGGAAACACAGTATACAAATGTAGGTCTTCTTTTCAGGAAAGAGAAAGATAAAAAAGAAATTCCATTCTGGGAACAGGAAACTAGAGAAGAGGAAGCAGAAGCAAGTTTGTACTAAATTAGATAGGCACGTGCAGGAATAGAAGACCTACTTACTTGGGCAAAAACAACAAAAGATATTTTTGCAGGTCAAATCATTGAATCAGGGAACCTGTCAGCTCAGGTCCAGGGAACCACCCCGCCGTGAACGATGACATAAGCCGACACCTGGGACCCCGGTTTTCATCACGGAGCCCAGATGTGCACGTGTGAGATGATTCTGCAGTGCACATTTATAGGTGAATGTAGTAATCAATTGATTCCAATAGGATCAGATTGGTGGGAATGAATCATATTCAATGTAAATTCCAGCTGCATTTTAATGAGGGCGTGTTAACCATAATCCCGAAAAAAAGAACAAAGTTGGATCTTGCAAAGGAATCTTTTAGGTGATGGCACACGTCCGTTTTGACAGGTTTTGTGCCCATTTTCAAGCAGTCTGTCAAAATACGTATGCATTTTTGACTCATTTCCATGAAATATAATTGGTCAACCTGACAAAAACAGATGCGTTTTTCACAAAAATGTCATGCGTTCTTAATGCAATGCTTTCTTGACGGACTGCTTACAAACGCCCAAAAACGGCCGATCACATTAAAGGTGGTTCCAACAGTTAAAAAAAAAAAACTTTGGTGAACCGGGAGGGGGCCGGTTAACAAAAAAAATAAACACTTACTTACCTTTACAGGTTCCTCCCGGGTTCCGCGCGCTTTATCTCTCAGCTCGCCGGCCCCAGGTAAAACGAACAGGCCACAAAGCTGGACGGAAGCTGACCGTTAGCCGGCTTTCGTGTCCCTGTTTGGTCACATGGGGCAGGACCGGAGATAGCCAGGAGGGACCGTTATGTAAGTGAATGTTTAGTTTTTTAACTAGATTTGTTATTGCGGTCATACAACCCCTTTAAAGAAATAGCACCATCTGCTAATACATAAGGGCCCAATGGGATGATTTATTCTGGTAAAGTACCGAAACCAGTGGGGCTCATTTGCTAAGGGTCCGAATCGCGGTTTCTCCGCCGGGTTTCCCTAATTTTACCTTCGATTTGCGTACTGGATCGACGCACTGGACAGGTAAGAAATCTGCCATGGGGCGATTACTAGGGTCGCGACCGCATTTCAGTCGAGGTTTTACTGAATATCCTATTTTGTGTTCGCCTTTAACAGGGGTTTTGGCGATCACGATCATATTTTGGCGGCCAATCGCGCCAATTTATGCGACACACAATCGGGGGGCGGGGCCGTCGGACAAATCTGACGATTCAACTGAACACGGATTTAAAATTCAAATGTGTGTCGTGAGCCCATGCACTATCATGCACCCGGAAGAGAGGTGAACTCCAGGGACCTGAGCGCGGGAAGCAACGCAACACATGCAGAATTTCAGGGGCGCCGACCTTCTTGAAACGCGGCAGCCTTCATCCTCGCTCGGACAATGCACCCCGGGGATCGCCAGGACCGGGTAAGATAAATGTCCCCAAGGGACAACACAAAACTTAATGGGTGACTTGGCAGGGCGTTCTTGGTCTCCTCTCTGTTTGGCCAATGTTTAATCGAGCCATGGAGAAAGACAGAAGAAGAATAAGGCTTTGGATGAAAAGGGGAAGAACCATAAAATTCTGCGCTATGCTGACGATGTCATGTTGTCACTGAGAAAAGTCAAGCAAGTCAGTTCTGCGAGAAGCGAAATAAAGTGTGGATTGGTACTTATTCAGGTATGAATAAATTGGGATAACCACGGTTTGGCCCAATAGATAATTTGGAAATACAGGGGTTAGAGAAGTTAATAATTTAGAACACTACAGAGTTTGAGTACCTTGGTATTAAAACTATGTCAGTGATTAATGATCTAAAATTCACTGTATAAGCTGAATTATAAAAAAGGACTAAAGTACAGTATGGAAAATCACCACTATCTAAAAGGAGGATGAATCAGATGATAAGAAGATAGGATGTATAAGACAAGCCATCGGTCTGGGGCTGTATGAATTTAAAGCCCCTACAGTCTTGTAAACATTCCTACCATGGTGCTAAAAGGTTTTTGGGGGAATGGGATGCGTCCTTCGTCGTGCTTTCAACTGTGTTTCAGGAGCTTAGAAGACCTTAAAGTTCCTGTAATGAGCTTTGTGGACATGTGTATTGAGAGCAGGAAACAGCTGGTGTACGAGGATCCATGGTATCAGCTCTTTCTCATATAAGTTGGTGGCCATGGGGCCCTACAACCTTGCCCCAGGGGCATAGCTGTCCAAACGCCTATTATAATCTACTATTGATGCATGGAACGATGGTTTGTTTAAGGGCACCTGTCATCAGAAATTACGTCTAATAAACCACTAGCAGCTTCTGGATAGTTTTTTTTCATGTCCTGGAAGTGTGTGGCATTATCGAAGAAAATCTACTGAGAGTCATATGAAATGGTTTATATGAAGTCAGGAGGTGGAGAGTTACACTGAAGTCAAGCTTCCCCAGCTTAAAATGCCAGCTTTACTGTAATTTTTTTTAGGGAGTTCACATCATCCAATATTTCTTTAGATTTTTCTCTACGATTGTTACCCGGTGTGGGTCCCCACTTTAATGACACCCAACTTAACTACACCCTAGGGTTACAAACGGACCCTCCTGTAATTTATCCGTTACTTTAGTCCTAGACTCATAATCAGCTGTAAGAGTTTATCTACCAATGGTAGTCTGTAATGAATATTTAGTTGTTAACTCCTGGTTCTTTAGCAAACCCAACATTTTTAAAATCCAATGTCCAGAGCCAAAAAGTCCTGGTGGGATTACAATGATGAAAATAACAGTTTCGATTTACATACAAATGCAACTAAGAACACACCTACGGAACCTATCTTGTTCGTTAACCTTCCTTTTAACTATGGGAAAATGTGCTATTTTAGGGACTTTCTTTTTTCCTATTTCGAGTCAGTTTTTTTAAATCTACATCACAATCCCATGGATTGGTTTCAGTGTTGCCTATGCATGTATTTTGTGAGTGAAAAAACTATAAAAAACATGTTTGTTCATAAAGATCATCATGATAAACACAGGCATTACTGCTAGTCAGTACCCTGACAATGGCAATCTCTTATATTGCTATTCATGGCCTGCTGCCTCCTAAATCAACTTTATAATTATGCTAACGGTCGAGGGCTACCATGGCCCCCCTCTTTGACGGTCTTTCACTCCCTTGCTCCATTATGCCTGAAATACAACAGGACGCACACAGCCTATAAGCCACATTCACGAGGGGTGAGGGGCTAAGGTCTCATTAGCATAATTTTTCACAGTTGATTTAGATGGAGGAGCCAAGGAGATAACAACTATTAAGATTTCCCAGCATGGTTGCCTGATCTACTGGGGTAAGTATCCTTGGTTGATCTGATAGATTTTGAGGGTAGATTTTTTTTAATTTTATCACTTTTTTATTTCTCTTTACAATTGGCTTGAACAGCGTGATCTGAACACTTGGTCAAGTCCTGGTTATATGCACTGAACATACTACGCTTGCAGAGTGGTGTGACGCTAGGAGTGCCAGACGCCGGCAGTACAGTTTACATTTAGATCCTGCCCCCTGTCAGATCTGAACATAACTGGGCATCCAGACGCCCCAGGGCACTCAGTCAGCTCCCAGTAAGATCTGCAAAGGGGTCAGACCCCACGGGCATTGCTTGACCGTGGCAGTGGAGGGGTTATCACCTACACCATGATTGGAGATATCTCTGTAAATATAGAGCTGAGAGCCGCACACCGGGAAGTGGGTAAGAAATAATAAAAACCTTAGTAAGTAAAATAAGGGGAGGTGTCACATGAGTGCACATAGAAAACCATAACACAGAGCTACCCAGAAATGGTGAGAAACGGCGTCACTGGTTCCCGAGTAGACGGCATTGAAGTTCCCCAGCATGACGATCCCAGAGGACAGGTTGTTAAAGGTAATCTATTTTTGCTCCTATAAGTTTTAAATAACACGACGCTGTATATACACCAAGTAGTAGATAAATCAATCAAAAACGAGGGGCATGTCTCGTCTGGAGAAGACAAGGTTTAATCATCACAGAGGCGACAGGGCTTTGGTACAACTCTGTGCAATAGCCGAAGCTCAGGCGCTGGTCACAGCAGGGACAGCAGAGGAGCTTCAAGAGGGTCTAGATGCCTTTTTTACACCTAAATAACACTAAAGTAACGGTTAGTTATACTAGAATTGTTCCCCTAACTCCCTTCCTCTGCATCCAGTTCCCTTCTTTAGTTTACTGATGGAAGTGTCTTTTTTCAACTCGTATAAACGATATGCATTACTTGGTCTCTCCGCTGGGCCCGTCCTAGCCACATGTGAGGGGGGCCATGGCAGGTGCTTCATTTAGGGTCTTCTGTCAATGGGAAAGGTCCTTTTGTGCTTTTCCAGTGCTGAATAGATCCAATTTAATTGTGTTTTTATACATTTTCTCCGAGGTGTATATGGACTATAACTGTGATACCAATTCATTACCCTCATCCACCCTCACTCTGATAACCGTAACGTAGTATCATACTATATCAACGACAGCAGTAAATATAACCAGTAATTTTATGTGCCTGCACACATATCACACATGAGAGGATTAGCATACACATCAGCAGGTCAGTATCACAAGGAATAGGATTAGTACACGCTCAGCTACAGTATCACACACCGGATAGGGATATACACAGCCAGCAGACGGTATCACACGGAATAGGATAATCGACCATAGCCTCACAGTTAGTATCACACATGATAGGATAGATAACAGCTCAAAGATAGATACTCACAGATAATGATTAGATAACAGACTCAGCAGTTAGTATCACCATATTAGGATTACGATACACAGCTCAGCAGACAGTATCACAAGGATAGGATTAGATACAACAGCTCACCAGACACGTATCACACAGGGTAGTGATTAGATACATAGCTTAGCCGTTAGTAATCACACAGGAAAGGATTAGATACACAGCTCAAGCAGGCAGTATCACACATGATAGGATTAAATACATAGCTCACAGCAGGCGTTTATCACCAGGGTAGGATTAGATACACAGCTCAGTCGACAGTATCACACATTATAGGTTAGATACACAGCTCCTCATTAGTACACACATGCCTAGGAGTAGATACACACATCATAGTCAGTATCACACAATGCTAGGATTAGCATTTCCATATTCATAGTGAATATCGCTTACCATAATATTGAGACAGTTCTTAAAGGTATCCATAAATTTTAACAAACTCTTGAGTTTCTTGAATAGTCAGCCTGAATGGAGGAGGAATATAAAGTGCTGCAATAATACAGTTCACCCCCTCTAACTGTGATACTGTCTGCTGAGCTTGTATCTAATCCTAATCATGGGTGATACTACTGCTGAGTCTGTTATCTAATCTTATCTGGGTATACCTATCTTTGAGCTGTGTATCTAATCCTATCATGTGTGATTACTAACTGCTGAGGCTATGTTCTCGTATCCTATCCGTGTGATACCGTCTGCTGAGCTGTCACTCTGTATACTTCTGACTGATAATCCTGATGCTGTGTGATACTTACTGACTGGAACTATCTTGTCTGACCTGCCTATCTAATCCTCTCATGTGTGATACGTGTGCAGGCACAAAAATTTACTGGTTATATTTACTGCTGTCGTTGATATCAGTATGATATACAGTTACGTTATAGAGTGAGGTTGGGATGAGGGTAATTGAATTGTGTCATCACAAGTATAGTCCAGTATACACACCGAGAGAAAATGTATAAGAAACACAATTAAATTGAATCTATTCAGCACCTGGAAAGACCCAAAAAGGGACCTGTTCCATTGACAGAAGACCCTAAATGAAAGACCTGCCAGCGCCCCTCCCACATGTGTGCTAGGACGACCCAGGCGGAGAGACCAATAATGCAATGTTTATACGGTTGAAAAAAGACACTTGCCATCAGTCAACTAAGAAAGGGAACTGATGCTGAGGAAGGGATGTTAGGGAACGAATTCTAGTATAACATAACCTTTCTTTAGTGTTATTTAGGTGTAAAAAAGGCATCTAGACCCTGTCTTGAAGCTCCCTCTTGCTGTCCCTTGCTGTGACCAGCGCCTGAGCTTCGGCTATTGACAGAGTTGTACCAAAGCCCTGTCGCCTCTGGTGATATTAAACCTTGTCTTCTCCATACCGAGACATGCCCCTCGTTTTGATTTGATTTTATTACACTTGGTTATATACAGCATGTGTTATTTTAAAACTTATAGGAGCAATAAATAGATTTACCTTTAACAACCTGTCCTGGATCGTCAGCTGGGGAACTTCAATGCCGTCCTGCGAGGAAGCAGGACGCCGTTTTCACCACTTTTCTGGAGTGCTCTGTGTTATGGTTTTCTATGTGCACTCATGGACAACCTCCCCTTATTTTACTTATAAGGTTTTTTATGTCTTCTTACCCCTTCCCGTGTGCGCTCTCAGCTGTATATTTACAGAGATATTCTCCAATCATGGGTGTAGTAAACCCCTCCCTGCCACGGTCAAGCATATGCCCCGTGGGGTCTGACCCCTTTGCAGATCTACTGGGAGCTGACTGATGCCCTGGGGCGTCTGGATGCCACAGTTATGGTTCAGATCATGCAGGGGGCAGGATCTAAATGTAAACTGTATGCCAGGCGTCTGGCACTCCTGAGCGTCACACCACTCTGCAGGCGTCAGTATGTTCAGTGCAGTAAACCAGGACTTGTACAAGTGTTCAGATCATCGCGTGTTCAAGGTCCAATGTGTAAGAGAAATAAAAAGTGAACTAAAAGTTAAAAAAATCTACCCTCAAAATCTATCAGGATCAACCAAGGATACTTACCCAGTAGATCAGCAACCATGACTGTGGAAATCTTAATAGTTGTTATCCTTGGCTCCGTTCCATCTAAATCAACTTTGAAAAATTATGCTAATGAGACTTAGCCCCTCCCCCCTCTGCACTGTGCTTATAGGCTGTGTGCGTCCGTTGTATTTTCAGGCTACACTGGAGCAAGGGAGATTGCAAGACACTCACAAGGGGGGTGCCATGGTAGCCCCTCGACTCGTTAGCATAATTATAAAGTTGATTTAGGAGGCACAGGCCATGAATAGCAATAAAGAGGATTGCCATTGTCAGGGTACCTGACTAGAGTAATGCCATGGTTTATATCATGATGAATTTTATTGACATAACATGTTTTTATAGTTTTTCACTCACAAAATACATGCATAGTATGCAACACTGAAACAATCCATTGGGATTGTATGTAGATTTAAAAAACTGACAATCGAAATAGGAAAAAAGAAAGTCCCTAAATAGCACATTTCCTCATAGTTCAAAAGGAGGTTAACGAACAAGATAGGTTCGTAGGTGTGTTCTTAGTTGCAATTTGTATGTAATCGGAACTGTTATTTTATCATGTAATCCCAGCCAGGACTTTTTTGGCTCTGGACAATTGGATTTTTTAAAAATGTTGGGTTTCTCAAAGAACCAGGATTAAAATAAATACTTCATTACAGACATGACCAGGTGATAAACTCTTACAGCGATTATGTGAGTCTAGACTAAAGTAAGGATAAATTAAGAGGTCCGTTTGTACTAGAGGGTGTATTAAGTTGTGTGTGTCATATAAGTGGGGACCCACACCGGTACAATCCGTAAGACAAAATCTGAAAGAAATATTGATATGTTGAACGTCCCTAACAAAAAATTACAGTAAAGACGTGCATTTTAAGGCGGGAGCTTTGACTTCAGTGTTAAACTCTCCACCGTCTCTGACTTCATAAAACCATTCAAATGACTCCAGTAGATTTTCCGATAATGCCACCACTACTCCAGGACCATGGAAAAAAAACTTATCCGAAGCTGCTAGTGGTTTAATTTGACGAATTTCGTGCATGACAGGTGCCCTTTAAACAAAACACAATCGTCCATGCATCATAGTAGATTATAACTATGGCGTTTGACACGACTATAGCCATGGGGCCAAGGTGTAGGGGCCCATGGCACCAACTTATATTGAGAAAGGCTTAACACCATGGAATCTCGTACAGTCCAGCTGTTCCTCGCTCTCAATACACATGTCACACAAGTCATTACAGGAACTTTAAGGCTTCTAACTCCTGAAACACAGTTTGAAAGCACGACGAAGGACAGCATCCCCATTCCCCCCAAAAACTTTTAGCACCAATAGGTAGGAATGTTTACAGACTGTAGGGGCTTTAAAATTCATACAGCCCCAGACTGGCTGTCTTAAATCCATCTTCTTATCAATCCATTCATCCTCTTTAGATATGATGTGTGATTTTTCCATACTGTACTTTAGTCCTTTTTTATAATTAGCTTATACATGATGAATTTTAGATCATTAATCACTGACATAGTTTATAATACCAAGGTACTCAAAACTCTGTATGTCTCTAAATTATTAACTTCTCTAAACCCCTGTATTTCTCAAATTATCTATTGGGCCAAACCGGTTATCCAATTTATCTCATACCTGAATAAGTACAATTCACACTTGTATTTCGCACTTCTCGCAGACTGACTTGACTTGACTTTTCTCATGCACAACATGACATCGTCAGCAGGCAGTAATTTTATGGTTCTCCTTCCCTTTCATCCACAGCCTTAATATCTTCTTCTGCTCTTTCCCCCATTGGCTCGATTTAAACATTGGCCAAACATGAGAGGAGACAAGAACAGCCCTGCAAGTCACCCATTAGTTTTGTGTTGTCCCTTGGGGACATTTATCTTACCCGGTCCTGGCGATCCCCGGGGTGCATTGTCCGCGAGGATGAAGGCTGCCGCGTTCTCAAGAAGGGTCGGCGCCCCTGAAATTCTGCATTGTTGTTGCTCCCCGCGCTCAGGTCACCTGGAGTTCACCGTCTCTTCGGGTGCAATCAGTGCATGGGCTCACGACACCATTTGAATTTTAAATCCGTGTCTCAGTTACGAATCAGTCAGATTTGTCCGACGGCCGCCCCCGATTGTGTGTCGCATAAATTGGCGCGATTGAGACACGCCAAAATCTGATCGTGGATCGACCAAAAACTCTCCTGTTAAAATGCGAACAAAAATAGGAATATTCAGTAAAAACGACGAAATGCGGTCGCGACCTAGTAATCGCCCCATTGCAGATTTCTTACCTGGTCCATGGCGATCCAGCTACGCAAACGAAAAGAAAATTTAGGGAAACCCGGCGGAAACCGCGATTCTGACCATTAGCAAATGACCACCACTGGTTGTACTTTACCAGAATAATCACCCATTGGCCCTTATGTATTAGCAGATGGTGCTATTTCTTTAAAGGGGTTGTATGGAACCGCAATAACAAATCTAGTTACAAAAACTAACATTCACTTACTCAAACGTCCCTCCTGGCTATCTCCGGTCCATGCCCCATGTGAACCAAACAGGGCACGAAAGCGGCTAACGTTCAGCTTCCGTCCAAGCTTTGTGGCCTGTTCGTTTGTACATGGGGCCGCGAGCGATGCAGATTAACAGCGCCGAACCCGGGAGGAACCTAAGAGGTAAGTAAATGTTTATTTTTTTTGTTAACCGGGCCCCTCCCGTCCCCAATATTTTTTTTTTTCTCACTGTGGACCACTTTAATTGTGATCGGCCGTTTTGGGCACGTTTGAAGCAGTCCTCAAGAAAGCATGCATTAAGAACGCATGGCATTTTTGTAGAAAAACGCATCTGTTTGTGTCAGGTTTGACCAATTAATTTCATGAAAAACTGATGTCAAAAATTGACATCGTTTTTTGACAGACGACTTAGAAAATGGGCCAAAACCTGTGCAAAACGCACGTGGGCCACGCACCTAAAAAGATTCCTTTCACGACACAATTCTTGGTTTCTTTTTCGGGATTATGGTAACACGCCCTCATAAAATGAGCTGGGAATTTACATTGAATAGTGATTCATCTCCCCCAATCTGTGATCCTTATTGGCAATCAATTGATTACCATTCACCTATAAATGTGCACTGGAATCCATTCACACTGTGCCGACTGGGCTCCGGTGATAAAACCGGGGTCCAGGTGTCGGCTTATGTCACGTTCTGGCGGGGTGTTCCCTGGACACCTGAGCACTGACAGGTTTCCCTGATTCACAATATCTCTGACTGCACAAAATATCTTTTGTTGTGTTTTGCCAATAAGTAGGTCTTCTATTCCTGCACGTGCTTATCTACATTTGGTAAAACTTGCTTCTGCTTTCCTCTTCTCTAGTTCCTGTTCCCAGAAATCGGAAATTTCATTTTTTTATCTTACTCTCTTTCCTGAAAAGAAGACCTACATTTGTATAACTGTGTTTCCCCCCGACATTCTAGATATGTCACTACAGTATCATGCCATATCATAGTGGAAATCGCTGTACCATAATTGGAGACAGTTCCTTAAAGGGTATCCATAAATTGTTAACAAACATTCTTGAGTTTCTTGAATAGTCTCCTGAAATGGAGGAGGAAATAAAGTGCTGCAATCAATACAGTTCACCCCTACTAATTTACCATGCAAACAAAAATAAATCCCCCCCCCCCGCCCCCATACACAATACATTCCGTTCTTGAATGAAATGAATATGGGGGACCCCCAGAGGGGTTAACGGAACACCCGAAATGGTATTGTACAGAGATGAGCGAGCACCAAAATGCCTCGGGTACTCGTTATTCAGACGAACTTTTCACGGATGCCGAGTGCTCGTACTCGACATACGAGCCCCATGACGTCAATGGGAGACTCGAGCATTTTTCAAGGGACCAAGGCTCTGCAACGGGAAAGCTTGCCAAACACCTGGTGAAACCTCAGAAAAGGATGGAAACACACGGAAATGGCACAGAAACAGAAGGGGCAGCATCATGGATGCCTCTGAGGTGCTTAATCGCACCCTAGTGCCAAACATTATGGGGCAACTCAATGGCCATGACAGAGTGACAGATGAAGCTAGACTAGCATCTAACAACATCCAATAATTGACCCTGACACTATTAGGGGACGGCATGCAGAGGCAAGCGCCAGCAGGGCTCGAGGAGTGGATGGCGACATACCCTAAATGGATCAGGCTTCAAACCAATGGGTGGCAGAGAAGGAACCAAAGGAGGTGAGCAAGAAGCGCTCAAATTTCTCATATATCGGTACTCATAAAAGTTTGCCAGTATATTTTGGTGGATTACCGCGGTGGCGACAAAGTTAACATGGAGTCCATGAAAAACAACCCAAAATTCTGCCTGACCTACAGCTCGTTGATAAGGGGACCATGTAGTGAGGCAGTGAACTAGTATTAGATTAAAGGTGCTGCATTATAAACTATGTAGTTGGATATTGGCATGGAGCGGCGCTCGCTGCAGGCCGAACGGGTTTCGCAATCCAAGCCCCCTGTCTCTAGTACTACCCCAAAACACACTTCTAAGATCTTTGTATAAGATCAAAGTGTAGTAGAGTCTTATAAGTTTAGGATATGGCGGGTAGAGGGGACTGTAAACAGATGCGCAACGAATGCGCTGAAATAATATCGTAATGATAAAAGTTTTTGCCGCATTATTTGGGGATACACAGCAGGGCGGGCACAAAGTTTAACAAGTTTGATGTGGAATGCCCTTGTACACTTTGGGCGGGTGCACTTTTATCACCTAGGCTCGCATTTCACAACCGGCCTTGCTTTCGCTTAGCGACGGCACTGACTGTGTGCCTTAGAGCAGACCTCGACTGATGTGCGCCAAGGCCACGGATGGTAATTCGGAGAGAGGAGGTGAGGATGGAGGGTGGGCAGGAGGAGGAGGTATACTAGATACCTTTGAGACTGACCGAGTATGCCCGCCAATTCTTTCTGCGTCGGACAGTATAGGACCACCCAGGGTCAGACTCGTCCAGCCGCGCACAAGTTAAGTGTAGTAGCGTTCTTATAAGTTTGGATATGCGGGTGAGGGGATGTAAAACAGATGCGCAGAAGTCGCATGATGCGCATGGGACTGGCGTCCGCTGCCAGGCAGCTTTCCCAAATCCAAGCCCCCCTGTTCTACCGCCGTCTACTCCCCAAACAGCACTTCTAAGAACCTTTTGTATAAGATCAAGTGTGTAGCGTTCTTATAAGTTTAGGATATGGCGGGTGAGGGGAGTGTAAACAGATGTGCAAGATGCGTGAATAATATTGGTAAATGATAAAAGTTTGCCAGTTATATTTTGTGATAACACAGCATGGTGGCGACCAGTACAACTATTGATTGGAATCCATAAAACAACCAAATTCTGCCTCACACAATCGTTGATAATGGGGACGATGTATGGAGCAGCTATATGGACGACTTTGAGGTAGCAATGGAGACAAACGTGTGGAGAGCTGCTATGGAGACAATTTAATTTGGATAGTGCCTGTATGTGGTACAGCAAAAAAGTTTTCAAAACCAGAGAGCAGTAAGGTGGCCTCCAGAAAATGAATATGATTGAGTGCTGTAGTGGAGTCCACAAAAAGTTTTCAAACAGATGGAGCGGGTTAGGTGGCCCTCCAGAAAAATGAAATAGATTGGAGTGCCTGTATGTGTCAGTCCAAAAAATTTTCAAAACAGAGGAGTCAGGTAGGTGGCCCTCCAGTAAAAGGAACATAGATTGATGCCTGTATGTGGCAGTCCAAAAAAGTTTCAAACCAAGAGGAGCAGGTAGGTGGCCGCTAGAAAAAATTGAATAGATGAGTGCCGTATGTGGCACTCCAAAAATATGTTAAAAACAGAGGAGACCGCGGTAGTGCCCTCCAGAAAAATTGAATGATTGGTGCCTGTATGTGGCAGTCCCAAATGGTTTTAAAACAGAGGGACCGGGTCGGTGGCCCTCACAGTAAAAATTAAATGCATAAAGTACTATAGCTAGAGCATGGGCCCTGTCAAAAAATAGCCAGCTTCCTCCCATACACAGCTCAGCAGACAGCATCACCACAGGATAGGATTAGATACACAGCTCAGCAGATAGTATCACACATGATATGGTTGATACACAGCTCAGCAGTTAGTATCACACAAGATATGATTAGATACAACTCAGCAGACAGTATCACACATGCTAGGATGTAGATACACAGCTCAGCAGCAGTATCATACAGGATAGATTAGATACACAGCTCAGCAGACAGTATCACACAGAATTGGATTATATACACAGCTCAAGTAGCAGTATCACACAGGATAGGATTAGATACACGTCAGCAGTACAGTATCACACAGGATAGGATTAGATACACAGCTCAGCAGACAGTATTCGTACATGGTTGGATTAGATACACAGCTCAGCACAGTATCAACATGATAGGATTAGATACAGGAGCTCAGCAGGCCAGTATCACACAGGATAGGATAGATACAGTAGCTCAGCAGGCAGTTTCACACAGTATAGGATTAGATACACAAGCTCAGCAGACAGTATCACACGTGGTAGATTAGATACACGTCTCAGTGTCTCTGGATGTTTGTTGCTGTGATTCCCAGCGATCTGGGGTTCTGGGATGCACCTGGTGCTGTGGGATAATTGGCAGGCAGGTAGGTGTCCATTAATAACACTTGAGGGGTCGCCTTGTGTTCTTGTGGCAGATGGCAGGTGTTACCGGGGCTGAGGTTACTTTGTTACTGGGGCCTCATTAGTGGCACAGTGCAGACACCCCCCAGGCATCGGAGGGCAGTCATGGGGCACTCTCTACTTTAATTTCCTCAAGCTTTCATAATGGCCAAAAGATTACGCCTTCACAAAACCCGAGCAGTATGGATGCAGGGGGACAAGTGGGCCTCACCCCGCCAGACGATACAGACGGAGGAACGACCATGTTACGTGTATTATTGTGTCCTATAGCAGCAGGACAAAGGCTTTTATAGTCCTGTCACATGGTTAGGAGTCTCGCCCCATTCACATGGGCGACAATGAGCGGGCAAGATAACTTTACATCAAAGAGTGACCCCGCATTCTATCAGTCACAGCCAGGAAATATCTGACACACACGAAAAAGACTAGAAAAGGAGGCAGAGGCAGAAGTATAATAAGAGCAAAGGATAGAGGAAATAGAGTATATTATAGCCACATGTGATAGATGAGTACAGGAGTATAATACAGAGCAGTAGGAGAGATGAGTACTGGGGTTAATTTAGAGAGGTCCTTGACTGCATCCTCCCCACGGCACGTGAGGTGTCCTAGATCCTATCCCACCACTGAGGTGTGCCTGAGCTGGTATCCCACCACTGTGGTGTCCTAGAACTGTATCCCAACCACTGAGCTTGTCCTAGACTGCATCCCATCACTGAGGGTCCTAGACTTATGCTCACCACTTAGATGTCGTCCTAGGACTGTATCCCCCACACTAGGTATCCTAGATGTATCCACCACTGAGGTTCCTAGACTAGTATCCACCACTGAGGTGTATCCAGACGTATCCACCACTGAGGTGTCCTAGACTGTATCTGACCACTGAGGTTGTCCTCAGACTGTATCCCACAACTGAGGTGTCCTAGGCTGTATCCCTCCACAGAGGTGTCCTTAGACTGTATCCCACCCTGACCTGGTGTCCTAGAACTATATCCCACCACTGAGGTGTCTAGAACTGACACATTTCCTAGACCACCCCACGAGGTGTCCTAGACTTATCCCACCACGAGGTTGCCCTGACGCATCCACCACATGAGGGTGTCTAGATGTTCAATCCACGCACAGAGTGTCCTAGACTGCATCCCACCCTAGGAGGTGTCGAACTGTATCCCACCGACTGAGGTGGCCTAGACTGATATCCTGAGGTGCTATGTCCCTACAGAGGTTCCTAGACTGTATCCACCATGAGGTGTACGCGTACTCCACGAGCTGTATCCTCCGCCTGAGTGTCCTAGACTTATAAACCCACTGAGGTTGTCCTAGACTGTATCCCCACCACTGAGTGTCCTAGACGTCCGGGTGTAGACTTCCACCAGAGTCCCTAGAGTGCCCCCACTAGGTCCCAAGCTGATCCTCCACAGAGTTGTCCTAGACTGTCATCCACCACTGAGGGTCCTAGATATCACCACTGAGGTCCAACACCACAGAGTGTCCAGATGTCCCTAGACTAGTGATCCCACCACATGAGGTGTCCTAGACTGTATCCGCCACCACGAGGTTCCTAGACTGCATTTCCACCGCACTGAGGTGTACTAGATCGTTTCCCCCACGAGGTGTCCAGACTGATATCCCACACTGAGTGTCCTAGACTGTCCCCTGTTCTAGATATCCACCACTGAGGTGTCCTAGACTGCAGCCCATCACTGCGGTGTCCTAGACTGTAATCACCCACTAGGTGTCTAGACTGTATCCACCAACTTTGGGGCTGCTGTCCTCAGAGGGTCGAGTATCCAACCAGCTGAGGTGTCCTAGACTGTATCCCACACCTGAGGTGTCCTAGACTGTAATCCCACCACTGAGGTGTCCTAACTGTATCTCCACACATACTGAGGTGTCATAGGCTGTATCCACCACTAGGCTGTCTAGTACTGTATTCAACCCACGAGGTGTCTAGACTGTATCCACTCCCTAATCCTATTATGTGTGATACTGACTGCTGAGCTGTGTATCTAATCATATCATGTGTGATACTGTCTCCTGAGCTGTGTATCTAATCCTATCATGTGTGATACTGTCTGCTGAGCTGTGTATCTAATCCTATCATGTGTGATACTGACTGCTGAGTTTGTATCTAATCCTATCATGTGTGATACTGCCTCCTGAGCTGTGTATCTAATCCTATCCTGTGTGATACTGACTGCTGAGCTGTGTATCTAATCCTATCCTGTGTGATACTGACTGCTGAGCTGTGTATCTAATCCTGCCCTGTGTGATACTGACTGCTGAGCTGTGTATCTAATCCTATCCTGTGTGATAATTGTGATAATATACTTCTGAGCTGGTATCTAATTCCTATCAGGTCACGCTGATATAACTTGCTGAGATATTGTAATCTAATCCCTATCCTGTGTGATACTGTCTGCTGAGCTGTGTATCTAATCCTATCCTGTGTGATACTGACTGCTGAGCTGTGTATCTAATCCTATCATGTGTGATACTGTGTGCAGGCACATAAAATTACTTGGTATATATTTACTGCTGTCGTGATATCAGTATTGATTACTAAAGTTAGTTATCAGAGTGAGGGTGGATGAGGGTAATTGAATTTGTCATCACAATGTATTAGTCAGTATACCACTCCGGAGAAAATGTATAATAAACACAATAAATCTGAATATATTTCAGCACATGGAAAAGACCAAAGGGACCTTTCCCATTGACAGACCCTAAATGAAAGACCTGCGGCTCCCCCCATCCACATGGTGCTAGGACGCCCAGCAGGAGAGCCAATTATATCATAGTTTATACGGTTGAAAAAAGACACTTGTCCATCAAGGTAAACTAAGGAAGGGAATGGATTGCATGAGGAAGGGATTTAGGGGAACAATTCTATATAACATAACCGTTATTTAGTGTTATTTAGGTGTAAAAAAGGCATCTAGACCCTTCTTGAAGCTCTCTGCTGTCCCTGCTGTGACCAGCGCCTGAGCTCGGCTATTGCACAGATTGTAACAAAGCCCTGTCGCCTCTGGTGATTAAACCTTGTCTTCTCCAGACAGAGACAGTGCCCCCTCGTCTTTTGATTTGATTTAATCTACATTGGTGTATATACAGCTAGTGTTATTAACACTTATAAGGAGAAAAATAGATTAACCCTTTAACAACCTGTCCCTTGGATCGTCATCTGGGGAACTTCAATGCCGTCTACTGGGAAGCAGGACGCAGTTTCACCATTTTCTGGGTGGCTCTGTGTTTATGGTTTTCTCTGTGCACTCCATGTGACACCTCCCCTTATTTATACTTATATAGGTTTTATTATGTCTTAACCCCTTCCCGTGTGCGGCTCTCAGCTGTATATTACAGAGATATCTCCAATCATGGGTGTAAACCCCTCACATGCCACGGTCAAGCATGCCCCGTGGGTCTGACCCCCTTGTGCAGCTTACTGGGAGCTGATGAGTGCCCTGGGGCTGTCTGATGCCCAGTTATGTCAGATCCTGCAGGGGGCAGGATCTAAATGTAACTGTCTGCACAGGCGTCTGCATCCTGAGCGTCACACCACTCTGCAGAGCGTAAGTATTTCAGTGCAGTAACCCGGACTTGACCAAGTGTTCAGATCATCGCTTGTTCAAGTCAAAGTGTAAAGAGAAATAAAAAGTGAATAAAAGATTTAAAAAGAAATCTACCCTCAAAATCTATCATGATCAACCAAGGATCCTTACCCATAGATTCAGGCACCATGACTGTGGAAATCTTAATAGTTGTTATCCTTGGCCTCCTTCCATCTAAATCAACTTTGAAAATTATGCTAATGAGACTTAGCCCCTCCCCCCTCTGTGATGTGGCTTTATAGGCTGTGTGCGTCCTGTTGTATTTTCAGTGCTAAGGGAGCAAGGGAGAGTGCAAGACACGTCACAGAGGGGGGCCATGGTAGCCCCTCAGACTCGTTAGCATAATTATAAAAGTTGATTTTAGGAGGCAGGAGGCCATGAATAGCAAATATAAGAGGATTGCCATTGTCAGGGTACCTGGATCTATGAGTAATGCCCATGGTTTATCATGATGAATTTTATGAACAATACATTTTTTATAGTTTTTTTACTACAAAATACATGCATATGCAACACTGAAAACATCCATGGATTGTGATGGTAGATTTAAAAACTGACTCGAAATAGGAAAAAAAAGAAAGTCCCTAAAATAGCACATTCCCATAGTTTACAGGCAGGTTACGAACAAGATAGGTTCCGGAGGTTTGTTCTTAAGTTGAATTTGTATGTAAATCGGAACTGTATATTTTATCATTGTAATCCCAGCCAGGACTTTTTTGGTCTCTGTGACAATTGGATTTTAAAAATGTTGGGTTGTCATAAGAACCAGGAGTAACAATAAATCTTCATTACAGACACCTGTGATAACTCTTACAGCTGATTATTGTAGTCTAGGACTAAAGTACAGTAAATTATCCAGAGGTCCGTTTGTAACTAGGGGTCGTATGTAAGTTGGGTGTTCATAAGTAGGGGACCACACCGGTAACAATCCGTAGAAAAAATCTAAAGAAATATTGGAATTATGTGAACTCCCTAAAAAAAAATTACAGTAAAGACGGCATTTTAAGGCAGGGAGAGCTTGACTTCAGTGTTAAACTCTCCACCTCCTTGACTTCATAAAACCAATTTACATATGACTTCAAAGTAGATTTTCTGGATAATGCCACCACTCCAGGACATGAAAAAAAACATCATCCAGAAGCTGCTAGTGGTTTATTAGACTAATTTCTGATGACAGGTGCCCTTTAAACCAACCATCGTCCATCCATCAATAGTAGATTATAATATAGGCGTTTTGGACGCTAGCCTGGGGCCCAAGGCTTGTAGGGGCCCATGGCCACCAACTTATATTGAGAAAGAGCTTTACCCATGGAATCCTCGTACAGCCAGCTGTTCCTGCTCTCAATACACATGTACACAAGAGTCATTACAGGACATTTTAAGGTCTTCTAAAGCTCCTGAAGACACAGTTTGAAAGCAGACAGAAGGAACGCATCCTCCATTCCCCCAAAAACTTTCTAGCACCATATGTAGGAAATGTTTACAGACTTGTAGGGGCTTTAAAATTCATACAGCCCCAGACCAGTGGCTGTCTTAATCCGATCCATTCTTATCAATCCTATTTCATCCCATTTAGATAATGGTGATTTATTCCATACTGTTACTTTAGTCCTTTATTTATAATTAGCTATACATTGAATTTTGTAGAATCATTAATCACTGACATAGTTTTAATACCAAGGTACTCAAAACTCTGTAGTGTATCTAAAATTATTAACTTCTCTACCCCTGTATTTCCAAATTATCTATTGGGCACAAACCTGGTTTATCCCAATTTATCTCCATACCTGAATAAGTACCAAATTCACTTGTAATTTGCATTTCTCGCAGAACTGACTTGCTTGACTTTCTCATGCACAACAGGACATCGTCAGCATAGAGCAGTATTTTATTGTTCTCCCCTTTACATCCAAAGCCCTTAATATCTTCTTCTGCTCTTCCCATTGGCTCGATAAAAATAGGCAAACAGGAGAGGAGACAAAGAACAGCCCTGCCAAGTACCCCATTAGTTCTTGTGTTGTCCCATTGGGGCACATTTACTTACCCGGTCCCTGCGCGATCCCCGGGGTGCATTGTCCGACGAGGATGAAGGCTGCCGCGATTCAAGAAGGTCGTGCGCCCGAAATTCTGCATGTGTTGCTTCCCCGCTCAGGTCCCTGGAGTTCACCTTCCTCTTCCGGGTGCATGTAAGTGCATGGGCTCACGACACAATTTGAATTTTAAATCCCGTGCTCAGTTCGAATCAGTCAGATTGTCCGACGGCCCGCCCCCCGATTTGTGTCGCATAAAATTTGGCGCGATTGCGCCAAAATCTGATCGTGATCGCCAAAAACCCCTGTTAAATGCGACACAAAATAGGAATAGTCAGTAAACCCGACGGAAATGCGGTCCGCGGACCCTTAGTAAATCTGCCCCATTGGGCAGATTTACTTACCTGGTCCAGTCGCGATCCAGCTACGCAAATCGGAAAATTTAGGGAAACCCGGCGGAAAACCGCGATTCGGACCCTTAGCAAATGAGCCCCACTGTGTTTGTACTTTTACCAGGAATAAATCCACATTGGCCCTTATGTATTGCAGATGGTGCTATTTCTTTAAAGGGGTTGTATGACCGCATAAAAAAATCTAGTTAAAAAACTAAACATTCACTTACCTCAACGGTCCCTCCTGGCGTATCTCCGGTCCATGCCCCATGTGAACAAACAGGGGCACGAAAGCCGCGCTACGTTCAGCTTCCGTCCAGCTTTCGTGGCCTTGTTCGTTTACATGGGGCACGGACTTGAGAGATAACAGCGCAGGAAACCGGGAGGAACCGTAGAGGTAAGTAAATGTTTATTTTTTTTTTAACCGGCCCCCTCCCGGCCACCAATAGTTTTTTTTTATACTGTTGGACAACCCCTTTAATTTGATCGGCCGTTTTTGGGCCGTTTTTAAGCAGTCCGTCAAAGAACGCATGCATTAAGAAACGCATGCATTTTTTTAAAAACGCATCTGTTTTTGTCAGGTTTGACCAATTATCTTCATTGAAACTGGTCAAAAATGCATACGTTTTTTGACAGACTGCTTAAAAATGGGCCAAAAACCTGTTCAAAACGCCACGTGTGCCATCACCCTAAAAGATTCTTTCAAGATCAAATCTTTGTTCTTTTTTCGGATTATGGTTAACACGCCCTCATAAAATGAGGCTGGAATTTTACCATTAATATGATTCATCTCCCAAATCTGTATCATTATTGGAAATCAATTGATTACCATATCACCTATAAATTTCCACTGGAAATCCATTCACACTTGGCACTGGGCTCCGGTGAAAACCGGGGTCCCAGGTGTCGGCTTATGTCATCGTTCGCGGTGGTCCCGGACCCTGAGCCCTGACAGTTTCCCTGATTCACAGATTCTGACCTGCAAAAATATCTTTTGTTGTGCTTTTCCAATTAAGTAGGTCTTCTATTCCTCACGTGCCTTATCTACATTTAGTAACATTGCTTCTGCTTTCCTCTTCTCTAGTTCCTGTTCCCAGCGGGAAATTTCATTTTTTTATCTTCTCTCTTCCTGAAAAGAAGACCTACATTTGTATAACTGTGTTTCCCCCAGACATTCCTAGATATTGTCACTACAGTATCATTTCCATATTCATAGTGAATATCGCTTACCATAATATTGAGACAGTTCTTAAAGGTATCCATAAATTTTAACAAACTCTTGAGTTTCTTGAATAGTCAGCCTGAATGGAGGAGGAATATAAGTGTCTGCAATAATACGTTCACCCCCTCTATTTACCATGCAAAAAAATAAATCCCCCCCCCCCCCCATCACAAATACTTCCTTCTTATGAATGAATATGGGGACTCCCCAGGAGTATACGGAACATCCCGAATGGTATTGTTACTAGAGATGAGCGAGCACTAAAATGCTCGGGTACTCGTTATTCGAGACGAACTTTTCCCGATGCTCGAGTGCTCGTCTCGAATAACGAGCCCCATGAAGTCAATGGAGACTCGAGCATTTTTCAAGGGGACCAAGGCTCTGCACAGGGAAGCTTGGGCCAACACCCTGGGAACCTCAGAAAAGGATGGAAACACCACGGAAATGGACAGGAAACAGCAGGGGCAGCATGCATGATGCCTCTGAGGCTGCTTAATCGCACCATTATGCCAACATTATGGCAACAGCATGGCATGACAGAGTGACAGATGAAGCTGATAGCATCTAAACATCCAAATAATTGACCCTGACACTATAGGGGACGGCATGCAGAGGCAGCGGCAGCAGGCTAAGAGTGGCATGGCGACATACCCTAAATGGACTCAGGCTTCAAACCAATGGGTGGCAGAGAGGAACCAAAGGAGGTGAGCAAGAAGCGCTCAAATAATATCGTTACATGATAAAGTTTGCCAGTATATTTTGTGGATTACACAGCGGGTGGCGACAAGTTACATGGAAGCCATGAAAACAACCCAAAATTCTGCCTGACACAGCTCTTTTGATAAGGGGACCATGTATGAGGCAGTGTATTAGTAGATTAAAGGTGCTGCAGTTAAAACTATGTTATTGGATCTTGGCATGGAGCGGCGCCCGCTGCAGGCGACTTTCGCCAATCCAAGCCCCTGTCTCTAGGCTACTCCCCAAACAGCACTTCTAAGAATCTTTTGTATAAATCAGTGTAGTAGAGTTTCTTATAAGTTTAGGAATTGGCGTGGGGATGTAAACAGATGCCAAGAAGCGCTGAAAATAATATCGTAATGATAAAAGTTTGCCATTATTTTTTGGGATTCACACAGTGCTGGCGACAAAGTTAACAAGTTTGATGTGGAATGCCCTGTAATAGCTCTTGGGCGGTGTGCCTTTTATCACCTAGGCTCAGCAGTTTCAGCACCGCCTGCTGTCGCTTATCGACGGCACTGCGCTGTGCCTAGAGCTACCGACTGATGGCGCCAAGGCCACGGATGGTAATTGGAGGAGAGTGAGGTGGAGGAGGGTGGAGGAGGAGGAGGTATACTAGACCTTTGAGACTGGACCGAGGTAGGCCCCGCAATTCTCTGCGTCGGCAGTATATGACCAGCCCCAGGGTCAGACTCGGTCCAGCTGCACCAAGTTAAGTGTAGTAGCGTTCTATAAGTTTGGATATGGCGGGTGAGGGGAATAAACAGATGCGCAAGACGCATGATGCGCATGGAGCTGGCTGCTCCGCTGCCAGGCGAGCTTTCGCCAATCCAAGCCCCTGTCTCGGCTACTCCCCAAACAGCACTTCTAAGAACCTTTGTATAAGATCAAGTGTAGTAGCGTTCTTATAAGTTTAGGATATGGCGGGTGAGGGGAATGTAAACAGATGTGCAAGAAGCGCTGAATAATATTGGTAAATGATAAAGTTTGCCATTATTTTTGTGGATAACACAGCATGGTGGCGACAAGTTAACAACTTTGATGTGGAATCCATGAAAACACCCAAATTTCTGCCTCACACATCGTTTGATAAGGGACTTGTATGGAGGCAGCTATATGGACGACTTTTGGAGTAGCCAATGGAGACAACGTGTGGAGGCTGCTATGGAGACAATTTAATTTGGATAGTGCCTGTATGTGCAGTCCCAAAAGTTTTCAAACCAGAGGAGCAGGTAGTGGCCCTCCAAAAAATGAATAGATTGAGTGCCTGTATGTGGCAGTCCAAAAAGTTTTCAAACCAGAGGAGCGGGTAGGTGGCCCTCCAGAAAAATGAATAGATTGAGTGCCTGTATGTGGCAGTCCAAAAAACTTTTCAAACCAGAGGCAGGTAGGTGGCCCTCCAGTAAAAATGGAATAGATTGAGTGCCTTTATTGTGGCAGTCCAAAAAGTTTCAAACCAGAGGAGCAGGTAGGTGGCCCTCCAGAAAATTGAATTATTGAGTGCCTGTATGTGGCACTCCCAAAATTGTTTAAAACAGAGGACCGGTGTGGCCTCCAGAAAAATTGAATAGATTGAGTGCCTGTATGTGGCAGTCCCAAATTTGTTTAAAACAAGGACCGGGTCGGGTGGCCTCCAGAAAAATTAAATGCATAAAGTACTATAGCTAGAGCCGTGGGCCCTGTCAAAAATAGCCATTTTCCTCTGCTTTACTGTACAAAGAGAGGAGAAGGAGGAAAGAGTGAGGAGGAGTGGATAATAATTCAGGTTGAGCTTCCTTCACCTGGTGGAGATGGAAATTAGAGAAATCCAGGCTTTATTCTCTTAATAGCGTCAGCCTGTCAGCGCTGTCAGTCGACAGGCGTTTGTACGCTTATCGGTGAGATGCCACCACTGCACTGAAAACCCGCTCGGACAAGACGCTAGCGGCAGTCAGGCAAAACCTCCAAGGCGTACAGCGCCAGTTCGTGCCACATGTCCAGCTTTGAACTCAGTAGTTGTAGGGAGCTGTGTGATCATTTAGGACGATGGTATGGTCAGCTACTTACTCCTTCACCATCTTTCTGTAAAGATCAGCCCTACTCTCCGGACTGGGGACAGGTAACAGTGTCTTGCTGGGTGACATAAAGCTGGCAAAAGCCTTGTAAAGCGTACCCTTGCCAGTGCTGACAAGCTGCCTGCTCGCCTACTCTCCCTCGCTACGTGTCCCGCAGAACTACGCACTCTCGCCGCTAGCGCTGTCAGAAGGAAATACTGTTTCAGCTTGTGAACCAGGCCTTCTGGTATTCATGCATTCTCACACTCTTTTCCTCTCCAGGATGAGAGTGGAAAGATTTTGCTTGTACCGTGGGTCCAGGAGAGTGAAGCACCCAGTATCGTGCTGGAATAAATTCTTTGAACGCAAGGGTCACGGGATAGGCACCTAGCATGAAATCTGCCATATGCGCCAGAGTACCAACGCGTAAGATTCACTCCCCTCACTGGCCTAACTGCCCATTTCCTCCTCCTCCAACTCCTCTTCTTTCTGCCCATACACGCTGACAGTGAAGGACTCAACATGGTCCCCCTTGTGTCTCGCAACATTCTCCTCTCTTCCTCCTCATCCTCCTCCACCTCCACCTCCTCCGATATGCGCTGAGAAACAGACCTAAGGGTGTTTGGCTATCACAAGGGAATCTTCTTCCCCTCTCTTGTGACGAGCGCAAAGCTTCCGACTTCATGCTGATCAGAGAGTTTTCAACAGGCCAAGCAGCGGGATGGTGAGGCTGATGATGGCGCATCGCCACTGACCATCTGTGTTGACTCCTCAAAGTTCTCTCAGCACCTGACATATCAGACATCCACGTCCACTCCTCATTGTGACTTGAGGAAGCTGACTGACTGACTACCAGTTCTGTTGGAAGTTTGACATCTGGCATTCTACAATCGTCGGCGCTGCTGGTAAACTCTGGATAACATGGTCAGTGTTTGAATTACCACCTCGTGGGCACGTCGCACAACGTCGGTGCGGAGTTGGAGGCGGCGCAAGACTGCGTGCCCTGAAGTGGCAGCATCGTGCTGGACTTCTGAAATGCGCACAGATGCGCGGCACCTTCGTGAGCAAATCAGACGATTGGGTATGTCTTGAGGAAACGCTGAACTATCAGATTTAACACATGGGCCAGGCTGGCACTGTGTCAGTCTGCCGAGTTGCCAGAGCCGCCACCAGTTTCGGCCGTGTCACACACAACCATGCCTGGCTTCAGGTTCAGCGGTGCCAGCCACAGATCGGTCTGCACCGTGAGCCTGTAATAGCTCTTGGGCGGTGTGCCTTTATCGCCTAGGCTCGCAGTCTGAGCACCGCCTGCTGTCGCTTGCGACGGCACTGCTGCTGGTGGGGGGCCTAGAGCTACCGATGATGGCGCCATGCCCACGGATGTAATTCGAGGATGAGGAGGTGAGGAGGGTGGGGAAGGAGGAGGAGGCATAGTAGGCCTGAAACACCTGGACGAGTAGCCCCGCAATCCTCGGCGTCGGCATTATATGACCACCGCATGGTCAGACTCGGTCCCACCTCCACCAGTTAACCCAATGTGCCGTCAGCGATATATAGTGGCCCTGCCCGGCAGCACTCGTCCACGTGTCCGTGGTCAGGTGGACCTTGTCAGAACGGCGTTGGTCAGGGCCGGATGCATGTTGTTCTGACCGTCTGGTCCAGGGCTGGGACGCACATCGGGAAAAGTAGTGCGGCTGGGACCGAATACCGAGGGCGGCGCCGCCATGAGGTTGCGAAAGCCTCGGTCTCTACCAGCTATAGGGCAGCATCTCCAGGCTACATCTGGAGATGTGGACATTAAGGGCTGGCGTGCGGTGGGTTGCACTATATTTGCGTTTCCGCTCCAGCGTCTGGGGTATGGAGAGCTAACGCTGGTGGATGCTGTGGAGGATCGTGGAGGCGACGATGGGTTTTTTGTGGCAGGGTCCCTGGCAGGGGGCTACTATCAGCTGCCACAGGGAAGGACAGGTGGTGTCGCCGAGGTGCGGCTTGTTGCCACTGAGTGGATTTTTCGCATTCATGCCTGCCATACTGGTGGTAGTTAGCTAGTATTGGTGGAACCCTTCTGATCTGTTTGGCAATGTTTGCCATCCGGTGTTCCTTAAAGAACCTCCAACTTTGAAATGAAGGAGAGGAGATGAGGTAGCGGGGGGAAGGGAGAAAGGGGGGGTGGCGAGAACCATAGCGCTCGCCGCAGAGCCCTCGCCACGGTAGCTTCACTGTTGACACATTTGGCGCTGATGCACCAGCTCTGGCCTGCCTCTCCGTCTGGCCCCACCACTGCCTCTTCCAACCTGTTCGGTCGAGGACTCTCCTCTGTCTCAGAAGCACTGTTTTCACCCGGCCTATCAACCCAGCTGGGTCTGTCACCTCATCATCCTCCTTCCCTCTTCGTGCTCCCCCCTCGGACTTCCTGCCCTGACAACAACTTCACCACTGTCTGACAACCGTGTCTCCTCATCGTCGGACACCTTCTTTACACACTTCTTCCACTACGCAAGAAGGTCTATCATCACCCCAGACTGCGACTGGTGGAAACCTGGGCATCGGAAAATTGCTCAGCAGCAACCGACAAGTGGTTCCTGTGACTGTGGGAAGGGCAAAAAGTTTCCTCAGTATATGCGGTTCAAATGCCAAATTTTCCTTGGAGGGGGTCAGACTGGGGGGAGGAGGCTGAGGTGTCAGGAGCTGGAGGAGTGCCGATTTCGGTGACATGGGTGGACTGCGTGGAAGACTGACTGGTGGACAATTGCTCGAAGCATTGTCGGCATCCACACATCACCTGTTCGCACTGTTCTGGCCTCTCAACGTGCTCTACCACGAGTCCCAGTAACTTCAACAGAACCTAGTGGAGTGTAGCTCTGCGGCGTTCCCCTGCTCGCCTCATAAGCAGGTGGTGTCTCACCCGCCCGGACCAGGCCTCTGACCCCTGCGTAGTTGGACGGCCCACGGTCCCCCCCCGCCCGTCTCTAACCCCTAGCCCTCGGGTTACATTTTTAAAATTAGAGTGTACAACTTTAATTTTTTCTTAAAACTTTTTTTTCTGTGTTGTGTTTTTTGTTTTTTTTTTTTTTTTTTTTTAGTTTTTAAAATCCAAACGATGCTATTTCTATTGCCTAGATGGCTTATTTTGCTAGCCACACTGTGAAGACAAAGCACACATACTATGCCAGATGATCTGGACTGGAGCGCTGAGTTATTAAAAAAAAAACATACAATAAAAAGGTAAATTTGGGCAGAACTTGCCTCAATTGAAATACTCGCCCCCTTCCACTCAGTCTCCAATAACCCCTACTAAATTCCCACTTTGGTGTCTGGTTTGATATGGTGTATATGTGCGTCACTAAGCGGCTAAACACACAACGGTAGTTTTATCGAAGTCCCCCTGAATCAATTTCCGCTCACAAAATGCCTTCCTGCTCACTGGACTTTGCCAAATAAAAAACAAAAAAAAGTAAAATAAACGTTTGTAGCCCCTAACGGGGTAGGGCTTTGGGTTCTTGTAGAACCTCTCCTGCCTAACATACGCTAATATAACACCCTAACGCTTTCCCCTGACCATGCAGCAGCTCTCTCCCTAGCGGCATCCAGACACGAATGCATCCGTGCAGCGCGAGCAGGCGCTAAGTCGTACTATCTCATGGCCACTGATCTGGCCAGCCAACCGTGTCTATCGTGCGTGTAGGGTCCCACTCATGCTGGGTGGAGTGCAGAGTCTCCTGGCTTGGATTGGCTCTGTTTCTGGCCGCCAAAAAGCAAAACGGCGGGAGCTGCCATTTTCTTCTCCGAGCGTGATTTATGAAAACTGCAAGTATTCCGCCGAGCACGAGCCGTTTCGAGTACGCTAATCTCGACCGAGCATCAGCTCGACGAGCATGTTCTGCATCATCTCTAATTGTTATCCCTTTCCAGATTTATATTAAACAAATTAAATCTTTCTTTGAACTAATGTATCTCTTCCCGAACACATGGCCGCAAAATACCACCGTTTTTTCTGTACTATAAGGCGCACTAAAAATCTCTTTGATTTTTCTCTCAGAAATCAAAGGTGTCGCTTATGGTCAGTGCGCGTTAATATATGAACCGTGCTTACAGACAACAGCTGCCTTGTACTGTCGACAGGTCTGCCACCTGCTGGGCATTAACTGCCTTATAATCCGGTGCGCCTTATATCAGAACCTAGACGTTTGCAGGCATTTATTGATGGTGCCCCTTATAGTTTTGACTTGTTGAATTATAATCAAAATCAAAAACCTCTTAGTCATATCCCCCAAACCCCCCCACGTCCACATTATATTTTACTCATAGCTTCTTATTGTAACTTATCTGAGTGAAAGAAAAAAAAACAAAACAAAAAAGCATCGGCATCCTCTCCCTCCTACCCTCCTCTTTTACTTTTTGCTCCGTATTCTCTTTGTATGAAGCCATTCTGCTCTCCTTTTCCGGTGAATCAAATATGTTATTTTACCTTAAAATACCACTCTTAATTTGTTGCCCGCAGCCAGAACAAAACTAACAAGTGCGCTATTTCTTTTTTCTACTCAGCTGGAGCTGAGGCCGCGGGACACGTGGCGTTTTGAAACCCGTTTTTGGGGGGCCGTTTTTAAGCTGTCCGTTAAAAAATCGTATTATTTTGACAGTTTCTACCAATTAATCTTAATTAAACTGGTCAAAAACGGATGCGTTTTTTTTTAACGGACTTCTTAAAAACATCCCAAAAACCGGGTTCAAAACGCCACATTTGCCGCCGGCCTAATTCTTAATATTTCTGACAATCTGATTGCTCTAGAAAAATTGCTCTTGGGAAAGCTTTCGGACGAGGCGGAAACGTACAACTGGGAATAAAAACCACCGATTATCCCCACAATATTTGATTGCCGCCTATTTTTCTATTTTATATGGACCTGTGGGACCTAGCCGGCCCGTCTGTGTCGTGCACCCTCTATACCTGTTAAGCAGTGCCGTGCTGTGAAACTCTCTTTTTTTTTCTAGAAAATCTGAATATAATTGAATTATTTGCCATTTTCTTCTTTAATTCTACTTTTTCCCCCATTCTTCTAAGGATAATATCCCTATGTATGGAAAGTAATGTACAATATACAGTACATCGTGAAATGATTCAGCTCCCTTGAACTTTTCTCACACTTCTGTCGTCTCACATTTTCAGGCTTAAAGATATAAAATTGTCATTTTTTTTGGAGAAGAATCAAGTCGGACACAATTGTGAAGTGGAACCATTTTGGAAGAAAATCTGGGACGGAGATTTATCATTGTCTTATCTAAGACAATGATCCCAAACTAAGCAAAATCTACAATGGAAGGTTTCACAAATAACGCTCCACGTGTAGAAGGGCCGAGTCACATCCGACCCATCCATTGAGAATTGTGGAAAGAGCCGGACTGCTGCTCACAGACGTTCATCAACCACTCCCTGAGCGCCGTGCTCTTCTCCAAGGAAGAACGGGGGAACTTCAGTCTCTCCATTTGCAAAACTGATGAGACCTATACTCATACCCCGAGCTCACTGCATCTGTAACTGGGGCGCTACAAGTATTCACTTAAGGGGCCAAAATAATATTACACCACCCAACTTTTCAGTTTATTATTTTTTACAAAAGTTTTAAAATATTCATAAATTACATTCCACATATTGTCCCACTTCAATCTTTTCCTTCAAATTGCAGCCATTGGTCCGTCACTGACCCCTATGCTGATGAGGACCCCACCATGGGATTGTATTTGGGACCGTAGTTTAGTGCCACAATTTCCCTTTTCCCTGTTATGAGGTTCCTAAACCATGAGGCGTAAATTAATAATAATCTTTATTATAGTGCCATCATATATTCCGTAGCGCTTTACAAATAATAGGGGGCACATACATAGAAAGTACTACATTACAGAGTACAAACAATCATATGGAACAAAGGAGTGGGGGCCCTGATCACAAGAGCTTACAGTCTAATGATCGGGGTGGACCAAGAGCTTACAGTCTATGAGTGATGAGAGGGTGACACAAGAGCTTACAGTCTATAGGATGAGAAGGTGACACAAAGCGTTACAGTCTATGAGGATGAGGGGTGATGAACACAAGAGCTTACGTCTTATTAGATGAGGGGGTGACACAGAGCTTACAGTCTAATGGATGAGAGGGTGACACAAGAGCTTACGTCTAATGAGGGGTAACCAAGAGCTTACATTCTATGAGATGAGGGGGATGACACAGAGCCTATATCTTGAGGATGAGGGGTGACACAAGAGATTACAGTCTATGAGGATGAGGGGGTGATACAAGAGCTTACAGTCTATGAGGATGAGGGGGTGACACAAGAGCTTACAGTCTATGAGGATGAGGGGGTGACACTAGAGCTTACAGTCTATGAGGATGTGACACAAGAGCTTACAGTCTATGAGGATGAGGGGATGACACAAGAGCTTACAGTCTAGGAGGATGAGGGGGTGACACAAGAGCTTACAGTCTATGAGGATGAGGGGGTGACACAAGAGCTTATAGTCTATGAGGATGAGGGGGACACAAGAGCTTACAGTCTATGAGGATGAGGGGGTGACACAAGAGCTTACAGTCTATGAGGATGAGGGGGTGACACAAGAAGTATAAGAGCTTGTATAATGGGCCAGCCATTCTTTATAAAGGAACAAAATAAAATAATTTAATAAATAAAAATGCTGCTTCAAGCAGCCGTCAGCCGCATTTTATATACAAAGTCCAAAGTTAATGGGATTGCACAGAAGCCTGGAGCTCTGGTGTTTGCTGAATAACTAATGGGCGGAGGATGGATAATAAAGAGAGAGTTGCATGCCGTTGTTTCTGAGATGTATGTGGCAAGAGCGAGCAAGTGATTGAATACGCGGGGCAATTGGGATTGGACAAGCACAACCCTAAGACAGCGGCCTGCTGCCTCGGGGTTATAGTGATCCCACAGACCGGGTGGGTCGGTTAGCAGATTCTGGAAAGACAAGAAGTTCAGGCTTAGAAAGATTACGTTTCAAGAAGAGAGAGGACATGGTGTTAGAGGCGGCAGAGAGACAATCAGTTTTCTGAAGTAAAGTTGGGCAGATGTTATGTGCAGACGTATACAGCTGGGTATCAACAGCATAAAGATAATGCCGGAAACCAAATCTGCTGATGGTTTGTCCGAGTGGCGGCAAGAGAAGAGAAAACGACCCAGGACTGAGCCCTGAGGAACCCCGACACTGAGAGGAAGAGGAGAAGAGAAAGAAAAGGAGACACTGAAAGTGCGGTCAGAGAGAGAGGAAGAAAACCAAGACAGTGCAGGGTCCTTTAGGCCAATGGAGCGAAGCCTCCTGAGGAGGAGCTGAGAAGTTAGCTGAAATATAGCGGGTTAGTCAAGAATAGACCAGGGGTTCCAGGAGTTTGGAGTCGAAAGGGAGTTTTAAAACTGTTCTATAGTTGGCAGCACTGGATGGGTTCAGGGAAGGCTTCTTTAGTAATGGGGTAACAGATGCATGCTTGAAAGAAGAGGGGACGACACCAGAAGATAGAGAGAGGTTGAAGATGTTAGTGAGATGAGAAGAGACTGCTGGGAAGAGGGACTGTACGAGATGTGAGGGGATGGGGTCACTGATGCATATGGTGGGGTGAGCAGAGAAGAGGAGCCTGGACACTTTTTTCGCAGTGACTGGCTCAAAATGGGGGGAATGAACAGGGGGAGGTAACGGAGGGGATTAATGGAGTGAGTGATTGAGAAATTATTTCCTGGCGAATGCAATGAATTTTATCTTTAAAGTTGGTGGCCAGATCGTCAGCCCCAAGGCCCGTGACAGGTGGCGGCACCTTTGGTGTTTGTAAGGAGTGAAGAGTATTAAAGAGCCTTTGGGGATTGTTACAGAGAGAGAATAGTAGATGAGTGAAGTAGACTTGTTTAGCGAGGTGAAGGAAAGAGTTATAGGTGCTGAGGATAAATTTTAAGAGTATACAGAAGTATTACGAGGTCTGCCTGTTAAAGATATTTGATAGAGAGTGGTGCCATCTCATCTAGGGAACTTCTGACAGTACAGTTATAATGTTTAGTAGCCAGGTTAGGGCAAGTGAAGGAGGAGATGCATGATGAGTGGATGGAGAAAGAAATAAGATTAAGGTCAGAAAGTGAAAAGGAAGAATTGGTAAAATTAGATACTGATGAAAGTCGAGAGAATGTTTCCATCATTGAGTGGGAGGTCTTGTGAAAGACCTACAGAAGTAGTTAGCGATAATGGGGTAATGGGAGTGTTACTAGAGATGTTAAAGTCTCCCATAATAATTGTTGGAATCTCACAGGATTTAAAGTGAGGCAGCCATGAGGTAAAGTCGTTAAGGAACTGGTAGGTTGAGAGAAGAGAGAATGGGTGGAAAAGTCTGAGGGTGTGGACCTCAAAGATGTAAAAGTGAGAGAGGGTACAGGAGGAATGACCTGGAAAGTGCGTTGTGGAGAGAGTAGTATGCCAACCCTTCCTCCCTGCCTAATCTCATGTCTGAAGCCCACCATAAGACAAAGCAGACTAGGAGGCAGAGTCATCCTGCTGGACCCATGTTTCAGTGATGGTCAGCAGGACTTAGAAAGTAACTGTTCATGAACAGATTCTAGTTTATTACACACAGAACGGGCGTTCCATAGGGCACATTTAAAACGGGTTATGGCTGGAGGAGAAGGAGGGGGATACACTGAATTTTGATAAGGTTAGCAGGGTCTCTGTATGAAGTGTTAAAAAGAGCAGAAGGTGGTCCTGGGGTAGGTGAGATGTCCGCTGCAGAAGTGAGGCATTGATGGGAATAGTTGGTACTAGTGGAATAGATGGACTGCAAGCAAGTAAAACGACCATAGCAGATATTAGAGAGAAAGCAGAAAAGATTTTTAGACAAACATAACTGTTAGTTTTGCTCTGCCATCTTACCTGTCTCCTGTCCTGTCTAACTGCAATGTGTAACTGCACCATACTTGTCAGAATATTATACTTGTCAGAATATTATGATATGCAAAAAATCAAATAATGCAAGCATCCTATATTCACACAAATGTGTGCCTGCCGTACCATAGCACAGTGGGCACACGTCACCGCCGGGGAGAGGAGGAGCGCCACTCAACTCCGCCCCCTCTCCATAGAGAAACATGTGGCACGGCGCCGTATTCCTGGGAAAGATAGGACATGTCCTATCTTTACCCCAGGTATGGAACGGTACGGTGCCGCACGTGTGTTGCACCATAGCGCTTACATATTGCGACATGTGCCCATTGCCGTCTATGGGCGACATATATACAGCATATATATTTACATCCCCCATACAACAGTGTGAATGTAGCCTTAGCTTGTAAAAAAAAAAAAAGAATCTAGAAGGAATGTGAAACAAGTTCTGAACGGAGACAAAATATAAATAATGTTATACCAATGTATTCTACAAATTACATCAAGAAAAGACCTAAAAGTATTAAATAAGTAGTAAATTAACACCACCCTCAGTTTCTAACCATTATACTGCAAGATATATAGTCGATGAATGGCTCGTTATCTTAATAATAGGTCGCATGTAACCGAATGACCAATATACAGCAGTAGCTATATCTTGTCGAAAAAATATAGCCATCCAGTATTTCCAGGAGTTAAATCTTATGAGTGGACTATTACCATCCAACCGAGGTATCCCAGGAATGAGATGTTATCATTGTAGTGTGTTATTGGCTACTGTATATTGCCCATAATAAAGAGAGATGTTTCTTTATGAGACAATTTTTTCTAGGTTCTGGAATGATCAGAATATCAGCTTTGTACATAGAAGAATGTGGCCGGCGTCTTCTGCGCAGGAAGTAAGAGTTCCTGCATCCGTCACTTCCCCGCCGAGGTCCGCCGGAGATCACCTTCTTCTTCCCGGTGCTTGTAAGTGCGTGTCTTGCGACACAATTTGAAATGTTAAATCCCATGCGTAGTCCGTATCCGTTGGGTTGTCTGACGGCCCACCCCCCGATTTGTGTTGCGTGCAAGCCGGCGCCGATGTGCCAAAATCCGATCGCGTGCGACACAATCCGATGCGGCGCAGATCGGAAATTGTCTTCATATCCGACCAAAGTGCGGCCGCAGGACCCTAAGTAAATGAGCCCCACAGTGAGGGTTTGTGGTTTTTAATTTAAATAACTGGGTCTGGACCTACCCCATTGTAGGCAGGGTAACTATTCCCACCATTTTCAGCCCCCTAACCCCATTTTTCAGCCATTTAGGGGGTTCAGTAGGGGTTCAAGTTCAGGATCAAGTCCACGTCCTTAACCAAATTTTGCACCGATATCCAGACGAACCCGGATTTTGCCCAACCCACTCATAACTACCGAACAAACTTTTACTGTTAACATAATCACTTGTAAGAGTTCTGACAGACGTTTAGAAACGTAATAAAAGCGCATGGGGGAGCGCCACGTCCCGGTCACATATGCTTCTCTATGGAAACGCATGCGATAGGTAACCAGCACCCTGTGTCTTGTATTGTATCTAAATGCAAGACACTGGGTGTTGTTTACTGATTGCATGCGTTTCACACAAATGTGATTGGGCCATGGCACGCCATTTTGTGCTTTGATTTTGTTTGTAAACAGATGCTAAGCATGACGTCTGACAGCAACCTAACCCGTCCAAAAGATGAAGTTATTAAAGTATGAAATTAATGTAAGTAGGACAAATGGGCACAGTGTTACCCTAGCATGACCACAAATTTATGTACAATTGTCTTTTGAAAAAAATTACCATATTTTTCAAACTATAAGGCGCACTGGATTATAAGGTGCACCATCAATAAATGCCTGCTAAAACGTCTAGGTTCTTATATAAGGCTCACGGGATTACAAGGTGCACCTGATTATAAGTATGAATGACCAGCAGGTGGCAGTGTTATAAAGGGCGATCGGAGGGCGGGATGTACGGATGTAGGAGTGAGGCTGTGCTCAGTGTAATCTCCAGGATGACCTGCAGAGGCGCCGGTGTAATGATGGAGACCAGGCGGAGCGTGTGCCCAGATCAAGTTTTTTCCATTTAATTTCAGATCCAAACATCCATATAATGAGAGATGATCGCTGCGGCGCCCGGGCTCCAAGCCACCGCCCACATGTCAAATAATTAGCATCTGGTGTTTAAATAGAATGTGAAAAATACATAAATCTCTTCTCATATATATATATACATACAGCTTTTATATATATATATGCTCCAAGTCACTCACACAACATCAACACAAGACGCCCCTGAGGCCAAGCTCGCCCGCTTTCCTCCCGCTTTCCCTTAAATAATTTACAATAAAATGACTATAATTACAGCAAGGAGCCGAGCGCTGCCCCCGATCAGCCGGTCACATGACCTTCTCCCCGGTCCGGCCGATCGGGAGGTGCCGGCGCCTCGCCACACATTCAAGTACAACCGACAAATCGCTGGTGGTTTAATCATCCAAACAAATCCATGGATGTGATCCGAACACACAAAAACACAAGACCCCGTGCAGGCTGGAGGGTCATACGATGCTTCTTCTGTGCTGGTGTTAGGACCCTGGGCCAGGGTCATGACCCTCTGATCCCAGGGTCATGAGAGTCATTCCCATTGAGGGATGCAATGTTCTGCTGTGTGACGGGTCACAGGATGGGGGCGCTCCACAGGCTGCACAGTATAACAGACCCTGCATGTGTATTGTACCCCAGAGCTACGCTCACTCTTCTGCTTCCTATGTTGTATAATGCCTGCCTGGTACATCCCATAGGTCCAGCACATGCGCTGTGATGCTGGGGTGTACTGGGTCACTAAACCTTTCATCATAAGGACAAGTAGTTGGTTGAGTGTCGCCCCGACAGGTTCCCGTGTTCTGTGCACATATTGGTGGGGGTACATTTATGATTTGTTGGGGCACCTGGAGCTGCTATAGAATTGTGCAGTGCTAATACAGTAGAATCTGGGGTATAATGCACTCACAGTGATGTTTTGGGGTCCAGTGATCTTACAGTTATGTTTGGGGTGCACTGCTATTATATTATTTTGGGGTGCAGTCCTCTTACAATAATGGGGTGCAGTATTATTTTGGAGTGTACAGCTGCTACAGTATTATTTTGGGGTGCAGTGCTCTAAAAATAATGTTTGGGGTGCAGAGCTCCTGCAGCATTATTTTGGGGTGCAGTGCTCTCACAATAATGTTTGGGGTGCAGTGGTCTCACAATAATGTTTGGGTTGCAGTGCTCCTGTAGTATTATTTTGGGGTGCAGTGCTCTCACAATAATGTTTGGGGTTCAGTGCCCTTCCAGTAATGCCTGGGGTACTTCACACATGACACACAGCAGGGTCAGTCCAGTGACTTCTTCTCTAGCACCTCCTTGGAGGAGCTCCTGGAGTAGGGCTCGAAGGCAGAGGAGCTGAGGTATCGGGCAGAGAGTTCCTGCAGGTTTCCGGCCATTGTCAGGGGGTTAGACGTCAGCCGATTGGCTACTGTGCCTAGGAGGGATGGCACTGGCATGCCGAAGATGCTGTGTCCAGTAGGGGAGGGGTGCAGTCCAGATTGGTGAGAAGGTGTGCTGGGAACTTCCGGGAGGGTTGGGCCCCCAGGACCAGAACTGCTTTGAGCCCTTAAAGCACCTGTGGCACAAGCAGGGATTAGTCCAGGCAACCCGGGAGGAGACAGGAGACGGCCTTGTTCCAGAAGTCGCAGGACACTGCAGGTGGCGGCCGTCTCTGACACCACCGACCTCAACTCAGAGTCTTTCCCCTGGTCCTTCTTCTGTTTTGTTCTACGGTTCTGGAACCAAACCTTCACCTGCAAGGAGAGAACAAAGGACATGAGATAGACGCAAAGAAAGCACAACAAACGTGGAAGCAATGCATATCTCTGAGGTCTCTGAGCGATGTTTGGGCCCGGGTGTGAGCCTTTGTCATGCAAAGTACAAGTGATACAAACGGTTATATTTAGTAAAAAAAAGCGGGGTAACATGACCCCAGCGATTCACCTTTGCACCTTACAAAATTAATATACGATTCATAAAAGTGCACGACATAGAATAATCTGATACATTTAATACACACTACAAAGTAACACATAATACATGATAAATACACAGCACTACAAGTGACATGTAATACATTATACAGGGACTTGTGAAAGTATTCAGACCCCTTGAACCTTTCCACCTTTTGCCACATTTCAGGCTTCAAACATAAAGATAGATTGTAATTTTTTTGGTGAAGAACTCAATTTATTGGATATTTATTGGATAACTGAAAAGTTGGGTGTGTAATATTATTCGGCCCCTTAAGTGAATACTTTGTAGCGCCCCCAGTTACAGCTGCAGTGGCTCGGGGTATCAGGTCTCTATCAGTTTTGTGCATGGAGAGACTGAAGTTCTTCCCGTTCCTCCTTGGAGAAGAGCCGGAGCTCAGGGAGGTTGGATGAAGCGTCTGTGAGCAGCAGTTTTCCGGCTCTTTCCACAGATTCTCCATTGGATTCGGGTCTGGATGTGACTTGGCCGTTCTAATACCTGGATACGGTTATTTGTGAACCTTCCATTGTAGATTTTGCTTTATGTTTGGGATCATTGGGGGACATTTACATAAAGTGTCGGTGTCTGCATTGGCTTTGTTACCGACCTGCTCTCGGAAAGAAGACACACATTTAATATTGTGTAGCTGTGCAGATACATTTCTGGCACTGAGAACATTTTCTGTCCCTGGGACCAAAATCTGTCCGAGCACCAGAAATGTGTCCAACAGTCAGAGAACAGGCAACAGTGCACTGTTTTGTGTCCCTGCTAGACCAAATTTCTCTTGGTCTACTTTCCGCCAAATGACAGCGCCCAAAAATGGCTGTGACACATATTAATTGTGTCTGAGGAGGCGATCGGATGATCCAACTGATTCGGAATTAGCGCAGGGTTAAAGTTTCAAATTGTGTTGCCAGCCCAAGCTCTTACATGCACCAGGAAGAGGAAGGTGAACTCTGGCGGACCTGAGCGGGGAAAGGACACATGCAGGATATCGGGCGCACTATAGGATTATAGTGGAACAATGCACTTTATGTGAACACTGGTGACCGGGTAAATAAATGTGCCCCAGTATATATCAAAATTCAAAAATTCAAAAACTATGTACTATAAATTACAAAAAAATACTTTTTTTTTCCACTTTTAACCCCAAATAAGAATAAAAATAAAAAATTTGTAAAACTTTTATTATGTTTTTACTATCTCAATGGGGGTCATTTACTAAGGGCCCGATGGCCGAACGAATACCCGACGGAATTCAGAAAAACCGCCGCATTTAAAACAAAAAATATGTTGCGGAGCTTGCACTTACCTTCACTCAGCCCGGCTCGGTGTATTCCAGTGCGTTCCGATGCTCTTCAGCACAGCAGCGCCACCTGGTGGACGGCGGAGGAAATGCCTTAATAAATCCCGGCCGGACCCGAATCCAGCACAGAGAACGCACCGCTGGATCGCGAATGGACCAGGTAACCGGGTAAGTAAATCTGCCCCAATGTGTCCCGAAAAAATACACTGAAAAAAATATTAAGGTAGCACGCAAAAAAAAAAAAAAAAGTTATGGCCCTTAAACCGCCGCTTACAAATATTCGCTAAAAATGCCCGGTCACTAGAGCCTTTTCAGGCTGCGTCACTAAGGGGTTAATTTTCTCCACAACAGAATCGCGGACCTACCTGTTGACATGAGACTATGACAGAGCAGGTGGATTTATACGGAGACCTGATTACACACAGGTGGATTATATTTCTCCTCATCAGACATTTAGGACGACACTGGATCATTCAGAGATCAGAGACTGAACTTCTGGAGGGAGTATGCTGCACTGGAGGTAAATGGGCCGAATAATATTGCACCGCTAACTTTTCAGTTTATTAGTTTTTACAAAAGTTTTAAATATCCAATAAGTTTTGTTTCAATTCACAATTGTGTCCCACTTGTTGTTGATTCTTAACCAAAAAATTACAATTTTTATAACTATTTTTATACCAATTTTTATGTTTGAAGCCTGAAATGGGGCAAAACGTAGAAAAGTTCAAGGGGGCCCGAATACTTTCACAAGGCCCTGTATATACAATACATGTTACATATATGTGACACAAAATACATGATAAATACAATACAAATTATTGCTAGTGGTCTTTCCCATTCCCTTGTGACATCTGAAGAGCCGGCACAGCAGCTGCTGCTCTCCCACTCCCCACGATGCTCCTTCAGGAGGAAATGTCTGTTAGGCGGGACACAGGGGGAGGGTTGTGCAGGAAGCTGCGCTCTGCGCTCTGTGCTCTGTGGTTTTCCAGGGATGTGGTCCTCTTTGTTCATGTCCTGGATAACATGTAAGTGACCACTAGAAATATGTATGTAACGTGTGTATATGATGTGATATGCTAATCTGTATGCTATATATTGTGTGTTGTGTATGTTGTATGTACATGTGTATGTTGTTTGTGCTTATTAACATGTACCATATATACTCGAGCTTTAACCCGAGATACCTAATTTTAACACAAAAAACTGGGAAAACCTATTCATTTGAGTATAAGTATTGACTCAGGAAATACAGCCCCTGTCCCCCAGTATACAGCCTGAAAGCCCTAGCCCCCCAGTATATAGCCAGCAGCCCCTGTCCCCAGTATACAGCCTGCCAGCCACTGCAGTATTTAGCATTCCAGCCCCAGCCCCCCAGTATATAGACAGCAGCCTCTGTCCTCAGTATACAGCCTGCCAGCCACTGCAGTATATAGCATTCTAGCCCCTATCCCCCAGTATATAGCCTGCCAGCCCTTGCCCCCCAGTATATAGCCAGCAGCCCCGGTCCTCAGTATACAGCCTGCCAGCCACTGCAGTATATAGCCTGTCAGCCCCTGTCCCCCAGTATATAGCCTGCCAGCCACTGTCCCCAGTATATAGACAGCAGCCCCTGCCTCCAGTATATAGTCTGCCAGCCCCTGCCCCCAGTATATAGACAGCAGCCCCTGCCCCCAGTATACAGCCTGCCTGTCACTGCAGTATATAGCCCGCCAGCCCCTGTCCCCCAGTATACAGCCTGCCAGCCCCTGCCCCCAAGTATATAGCCAGCAGCCCCTACCCCCCAGTATATAGACAGCAGCCCCTGCCCCCAGTATACAGTCTGCCTGTCACTGCAGTATATAGCCTGCCAGCCCCTGTCCCCTAGTATACAGGCTGCCAGCCCCTGTCCCCCAGTATATAGCCTGCCAGCCCCTGTCCCCCAGTATATAGCCAGCAGCCCCTGCCCCCAGTATACAGCCTGCCTGTCACTGCAGTATATATCCTGCCAGCCCCTGTCCCTCAGTATATATCCTGTCAGCCCCTGCCCCAAGTATATAGCCAGCAGCCCCAGCCCCCCCAGTATATAGCCTGCCAGCCCCTTTCCCCATAATAGCTGCAGCCCCTGCCCCAGCGTAAGTACGTCCTGCAATGTCAACTTGGCAGTATATAGCCTGCCAGCCCCTGTCCCCCAGTATATGCCTGCCAGCCCCTGCCCCCCAAGTATATAGCTGCCAGCCCCTGCCCCCCAGTATATAGACAGCAGACAGCCCGCCCCCCTATACAGCCTGCCGCACTGCAGTATATAGCCCGCCAGCCCCTGTCCCCCAGTATACAGCCTGCCACCCCTGCCCCCAAGTATTAGCCAGCAGCCCCTACCCCCAGTTATATAGACAGCAGCCCCTGCCCCCAGTATACAGTCGTGCCTGTCACTGCAAGTATATAGCTGCCAGCCCCTGTCCCCTAGTATACAGGCTCCAGCCCGTCCCAGTGCCCCTGTCCCCCAGTATATAGCCACTGCCAGCCCCCGCTGAACCGCCCAGTAACAGCCTGCCTGTCCACGCAGTATATATCCTGCCACCCTGCCGTCTCCAACTCGCCTCCTTATAGCCTGCCAGCACCCTCCCCCCAGTATATAGACAGCAGCCGCCCTGCCCCCAGATACATGCCTGCCTGTCATTGCAGTATATAGCCTCCAGCCCCTGTCCCCCAGTATATAGCTGCCCAGCCCCTGCCCCCCAGTATATAGACAGCAGCCCCTGCCCCAGTATACAGCCTGCTGCACTGCAGTATATGCCCGCCACCCCTGTCCCCCAGTATACAGCCTGCCAGCCCCTGCCCCCAAGTATATAGCCAGCAACCCTGCCCCCCAGTATATAGCCAGCAGCCCCTGTCCCAGTATAACACCTGCCTGTCACTGCAGTATATATCCTGCCAGCCCCTGTCCCTCAGTATATATCCTGTCAGCCCCTGCCCCAAGTATATAGCCAGCAGCCCCAGCCCCCCCAGTATATAGCCTGCCAGCCCTTCCGCCTCCCCAGTATATAGCCTGCCAGCCCCTCCCCCCTCAGTATATAGCCTACCATCCCCTGTAGTATTTAGCCTGCCAGCCCCTGTAGTATATAGCCTGCCAGCCTCCTGTAGTATATAGCATGCCAGTCCCCATAGTATATAGGCCGCCAGCCCCACCCAGCATATATTGAGCCCCTGCCCACCATTATATAGTCGGCTGGCCCCTGCCCCGGGTATGCCAAGACTTTAATTTAAAAAAATTAACACTGTAGTCACCTTTCCGATGCCCCCGCAGGTCCTCTTCTTGCTTTGGATGCTCCGGTGCCTCTTCGGATCCTCTTCCAGTTTTTCAGCTCCTCTTCGGGATGTTTGTGAGGGGACCCGAAGACGAGCAGAATGACCCAAAGAAGACCCGAAGAGGCACCGGAGCATTGGAAGCAAGAAGAGGACATGAGGGGGCGTCGGAAGGTGATTACAGTGTTAATTTTTTTTAATTGATTCGAGTATAAGCCAAGTTATTTTTTTCAGCACAATTTTTAATAATCCAGTAGTGTCACACGCTCTTATTAGATCTGGTCTATTTTCAGGATGTGACACAGTTGCATCTTTTGTTTTCTTGGTATTTAGCTTCATCAAATTGCAGCAGCATTGTGGCATGCCTCAGTAATAAACGTGGCGCAAACTCCGACTAAGCACTACCATGCCCCTTTAGCTGCACATGCCCCTTTATGTTATGTGTACTATATGTCTTGTGTACTGTATGTGTATGCAGTATGTGCTGTTTGTTGTTTGTACTACATGTACATGTGTATGATATGTGTGGTGTTCTGTGTGGCAGTGAAGCTTCACTACATTCCTCTCAACAAAAAGGGGTATCAGGGGTGCACAACCCGAAGCATTGTCCACACGCAGCCTGTAAACCCTCAAATTGTGGTTCACATCCTGAGAGCACCTCCATAACTGATGGTCATTGGTGCTAGAGGCCAGGTAGTGGACACTGGTTGCATACATCAGGGTTCAGGACACTGAGCAGAATGGCCCCAGGAGCAGTAAAGCAACCAGGAGAGGTAAGTACTTGTCAGCTCTACTGTTCTTGGTTAGTAGATGATTTATATATTTCTCTGCTCTAGGGGTCTCCAGTATTATTAGTTGTATTCTCTGGGGCTTCCCAGTATTATCTTTGATTGCTCTGTGGTCTCCACTATTAATATCCTCTCTGGGGTCTCCACTAATATTGTCTCCTTTGCAGCATTTGGTTGCTGGAGTGCCATTTTCTGTTGTATTGTGGTCATTAGAGCATCAGGAAATCTGGTAACTGGTGCAGCCCATGAAAGTCATGCAGTATGACAAGTGCTGTATATAATACTATACATACATAATGTACAGGCAGTGGTGTATACATGATGTAAAAAAACCATATCCAATGATACCAAACTTAAATTGAAACCTCTATTTTTGTGTTGCAAATTCAAATTCCCCATGAAAAATTACATGGATTTGACCTAAGTCTATTTCCATTTGGTATCAGATGGCGCTGTACCTCGCCAAAAATCTAAACATGTGCAAAAATGTTGAATAAGGGAATATTTCAATAAATTCACAACAGATCCAAAACCTGAATATAGACTTATGCAATATTTTTCTAAAAGCTATCCGATATTTTCAAATTCCAGCACTAAATTCCCTTAGAATGTTGTTTCCCCTAAATCCCTTCCTTGGTTGAACCTGATGGATATGTGTCTTTTTTTTAACCGTATAAACTATGATACTTATTCCAGTAACTTTTTCGGCAACCAGAGAAATCCCCATCTTCAGAGCGGAGGAGACTTAAGTTAATCGTCTCTCCGATGTGTGAGAGGCAGGGACTCACATTACACCTGCCCCCAATGTGTGAGAGGCGGGGACTCACATTACACCAGCCCCAAATGTGTGAGAGGCGGGGACTCACATTACACCAGCCCCCAATGTGTGAGAGGCGGGGACTCACATTACACCAGCCCCCGATGTGTGAGAGGCGGGGACTCACATTACACCAGCCCCCGATGTGTGAGAGGCGCGGACTCACATTACACCAGCCTCTGATGTGTGAGAGGCGGGGACTCACATTACATCAGCCCCCGATGTGTGAGAGGTGGGGAATCACATTACACCGGCCCCTGATGTGTAAGAGGTGGAGACTCACATTACACCGGCCCCTGATGTGTGAGAGGCGGGGACTCACATTACATTAGCCCCCGATGTGTGAGAGGCGGGGACTCACATTACACCAGCCCCTATGTGTGAGAGGTGGGGACTCACATTACACTAGCCCCCGATGTGTGAGAGGTTGGGACTCACATTACACCAACCCCCGATGTGTGAGAGGCGGGGACTCACATTACACCAGCCCCCGATGTGTGAGTGGTGGGGACTCACATTACACCAGCCCCCGATGTGTGAGAGGCGGGGACTCACATTACACCAGCCCCCGATGTGTGAGAGGCGGGGACTCACATTACACCAGCCCCTGATGTGTGAGAGGCGGGGACTCACATTACAACAGCCCCCGATGTGTGAGAGGTGGGGAATCACATTACACCGGCCCCTGATGTGTAAGAGGTGGAGACTCACATTACACCAGCCCCCGATGTGTGAGAGGCAGGGACTCACATTACACTAGCCCCCGATGTGTGAGAGGTTGGGACTCACATTACACCAACCCCCGATGTGTGAGAGGCGGGGACTCACATTACAACAGCCCCTGATGTGTGAGAGGCAGGGACTCACATTACACCAGCCCCCGATGTGTGAGAGGCGGGGACTCACATTACACCATCCCCCGATGTGTGAGAGGCGGGGACTCACATTACACCAGCCCCCGATGTGTGAGAGGTGGGGACTCATATTACACCAGCCCCCGATATGTGAGAGGCGGGGACTCACATTACACCAGCCCCCGATGTGTGAGAGGCGGGGACTCACATTACACCAGCCCCTGATGTGTGAGAGGCGGGGACTCACATTACACCGGCCCCGATGTGTGAGAGGCAGGGACTCACTTTACACCGGCCCCGATGTGTGAGAGGCGGGGACTCACATTACACCAGCCCCTGATGTGTGAGAGGCGGGGACTCACATTACACCAGCCCCCGATGTGTGAGAGGCGGGGACTCATATTACACCAGCCTACTATGATCAAATCATGAGTTTTTTGATTCATTGTGTATTTCTTGAGATGGCCCCAATTTTGAAAATGTTTTTCCCATGGATGAGACAACCAGCATTTTTTTTAAACTAATCTCATTCTAGTTTTGCTTTACTCTTCCTTGTTCTTCTCTTATGTCACTCCAGACTCGTAGGTTGACTATTTGATCAAATTTGAATTGCTTTGTATTTTTTTTTTTTATAAGTTGTGATTTTTTTCTTTTTTTCGACAAAAAAAAAAAGACTTTGATCATACATTTAATCATGCTCATTTTATTCTGAAGAATCCCTATCTGCATTGAAAATATGGGAATTTCCCATTTAAGGTTTGAAAGTTTTTTGAAAGGTTTGGTATCATTGGATAGAATCTTAAAAAAAAAAATTGTCTGTTATATATTTAGTTTTTTGATTCGATGTGTTTTTCACAAAATATTCCAACTACACACAATTTTTGTTACATCCTTTATAATACTATATATAATGTAGAGGCAGTGGTGTATATAATAACACATATAAAATATACAGATAGTGTTATATAAAATTCTATATATATATATATATATATATATAGGCGGTCCCCTACTTAAGAACACCTGACTTACATACGACCCCTAGTTACAAACGGACCTCTGGTTGTTGGTAATTTATTGTGCTTTAGTCCTAGGCTACAATGATCAGCTGTAACAGTTATCACCGGTGTCTGTAATGAAGCTTTAGTGTTAATCCTGGTTCTAATGACAATCCAACATTTTTAAAATCCAATTGTCACAGAGACCAAAAAAAATTTGGCTGGAGTTACAATTATAAAATATACAGTTCCGACTTACACATATATATATATATATATAGAGCCAGTGGTGTATATAATACTATATATATAATATACAGGTAGTGTTGTATAAAATACTATATATATATATATATATATATATACACACACACACATATATATATATATATATAGCCAGTGGTGCATATAATGTTCTCTCTCTCTCTCTCTGTGTATATATATATATATATATATATATATATATACATACAATGCACAGGCAGTGGCATATATATATATATATATATATGTATATAATACTATATAGAAAATGTAGAGTCAGTTTATAATTATATTTATATACAGGGCAGGTTTTAGGCAAAGTGGGGCCCTGTGCAAAACTAAAAGTGGCAATGTACGAGAAGGAAAAGAGGGTGGGGTTTAACGGGTGCGCTTGTATCCAAGAAGCGTGAGGTGTCCTCATCATGGACCAAAACTATTTGAAGTCAACAAGTTTTATTAGCGAGATATAAAATACACTCAAACTAAAAGTGGGGCCCCAAAATAAAAACTTGTTTGTGAACAGTCACAGTGAGAGGCTCCTTTAGCCGTGCACAATAATAACACTTTGTAGTTACACACAGTATTAGGTAAGTATCTGTAATATGGGGCTGTAGGAGAATGTTATAGGAGAGACAGATGATGGGGAGATGGAGGATAGAAAATACATAGGAAAGATGATAGAGATTTATAGATACAGAAATACACAGTAAATTATATACAGATAGATGATAGATATGAGAGATAAATACAGTAGAAGAGAGATAGAAGATCGATTGATAGATGAATAGATAGGAGATAGATAAATAGACAGATTATAGGAGATAGATCAGCCCCTTAACATCTTCCCTGTGTATATAATACTATATATATATATAATGTTCAGGTAGTGGTGCATATAATTATATATATAAAATATACAGGCAGTGGTGTATATAATACTTTATTTTTAATATACAGGCAGGGGTGTGTATAATACTATATATAATACTATGCATAATGTATATAATGTATATGCTGTGGTGTATATAAAACTATATATATAATGTAAATGCAGTGGTGTGGATAATGTTGTATATATAATATACAGGTAGTGCTGTGCTCTTGATGGGTCTGGTACCTGGGTCTCTGAGAGATTGAGCTGTCGGGCCAGTTCGGTTCTCTCCCGGCCCACCACGTACTGGCACCTTTGGAACTCCATCTCCAGGCGGTAAAGCTGTTCTGCTGTGAACGAGGTCCGGGTCCGCTTGGGTCGATCCAGGTCCAGGCCCTTTGGCAGGATGATCTCCCGGATAGAGCCTTTGGCATCTGTGGGAGCAAATCCACAGGGTCAGACGTGTCACCCTAGAACCCCCCAGATCTAGTCATTGACTACCGACACCTCACACCCCTCGTATCTGCACACAGGTCCCATGCCCAACCCAAACCAGGTACTGGGTGCCCCAGAAGTCATTTTGGCTTTATCTAGTCTGAGCTCCGGGAAAACAAACTGCAATTCTGTATCATAATCATCACGTGAATGTAGTATTTGTAGCATATAAAGTATAGTAATTCTGTATATAATGAACAGTGTATAATTGGGGAAACACCGAAACATCAAATCACATAATATAACATTATATAAAAATGTAATGTAAATGTAATATAACACATTATAGCAGCAGACAGTACAACATCACATGATATAATGTAACATACTGTAACATTACAATATAATAACACATATAACAGCAGACAGCCAACACCTCCAACATATAAATAAAACAACACACTACGACATCACCAATATAATATAACACTATAACATCACAGAATATTACACCTGTAACATCACCAATATAAAAAACCTAACCCTATAACATCACAGAATATTACACACTGTAACATCACAAAAGTCACAACACAACTATCACAATTCATATAAAATAACACAGTGTAAAGAATATAATAACTTCACAATATAACCTCCATAGTAAAATAGTAACCATTAAAAATATATAATGAGACCTACGGGGTCATTTATCTTTTTTTGCCAGCAAGGAGTGGAGTTTATGTGCAAAAATGTTTGACTTTTTTAAAATGCCTGGTGCAAACATTAAAAAACTTGGCCCCAAAAAACTTACAAGAAGAAAAGAGAGAAAAAAAAACCTGAAAGCAAACAGATGGGGGAAAAACGAAACAAAAAGTGAAAAAAAAACAGAAGAAAAAAGAAAAAAAAACCAATAATAACTATTACATTGCATATGAACTCACTACAATCCTACAAAATATACGTACTAAAATGAGACTCACTAGCATATATACCTGCTACGACACACAAAATAAACGCAACATACCATCACAAAATATAATACTAAACACAATATACATCACAATACAGATATTCCCCTATAACATCTCACACAAAACTAATGTCACCACTGTAAATCATCGACGATATTTATAACCATTTATAACATTGTAAGATATAATTAACACGGCTAATAATACACTCTAACTCACACATCACACATGTAAAACCTTCTATATCACACAATTTATATAACACACTATGGGGTCTTTTATCTTTATTCTGGACATTTTCAGTCTTGGGTGTTTGATTTATCTTATAGGGAAATCCCAGGCTGCTGAATAGTTTTTTTTTTAAAAAACATATCGTGAAAAAGTCTCAGGTGTTCTTTGAATGTCTTTCCTACCCCTCCTCGTGAGTGGATTTTTAATAGTTTACAGAATTTCGTAAACAGGGTCAACTTTGCTTGGTAAGTGAAAAGAAATAATAGAAATAAAAGAGAAAAAATGAAGTAGAAAAAACAAGATAAACGCCCCCTATACATCACACAATAGTATAAAATACTACACACCAAGAATTGAACAATATGACATACACATATATGGCACAAAATATAACACAGTATATGTCCACACAATAACACTATACATGACACAATATAATATACACACTAGTAACATGACACCATATAATTAACCATATCTGACACAATATCATATAACAACTATAACATGACATAATATAAAACTATAACATGACACAATATAATGTAAGACACCCAACATGACATAACACTATAACATCACACAATATAAAACATTATAACATGACACAATATAATATAACACACTATAACATCACACAATATAAAACATTATAACATGACACAATATAATAACGCTATAACATGACACAATATAATATAACACACTATAACATCACACAATATAAAATATTATAACATCACACAATATAATATAACACACTATAACATCACACAATATAATATAACACATATAACATCACACAAAATAGTATAAAATAAAACAAAACCAAGAATATTGAACAACATGACATACACATAATATGGCACAAAATATAACACAGTAAATGTCACACAAAATAACAAACTATAACATGACATAATATAACACACTATAACATGACACAATATAATATAACACACTATAGCATCACACGAAATAGTATAAAATGCTACAAAACCATGAATATTGAGCAATATGACATACACATAATATGGCACAACATATAACACAGTATATTGTCACACAAAATAACACACTATAACATGACATAATATAAAACTATAACATGACACAATATAATGTAAGACACCCAACATGACATAACACTATAACATTACGCATCGCACCATATATTATAATACAGTATTACACTACACAATATAAAATAACACACTATGACATCACACCATATAATATATAACGCTATAACATCACATAATATAACACTATAGCATCACGTAACATAACACACTATAACATAGCACAATATAATGTAACACACCACAACACGACATAACATCACACCATATAATAGAACACAATGTTACATTCCATGTTTTGACAATAAAAAGTCATATAACACTTGAACAATCCTAAATAAAATAATATGTGAATTATATAATACAGCTGATCTGGGAGGCTATCACTGGAGCTTGGGCTATGCCATAGTAATAGTAGTTATAATAAATAATAAAGATAATAACATGAATATAATTTGTAATATAATACTAATAAGAATCATCATAACTATAATTATGATTCTGGGTAGTAAAAAAAATAACAGTGAATAAAAAAATCATTGTAATTTCATAAATATTAATAAAATAATCATTTCTATGCTGAAGTTACAGGTGTGATATATATATACAATGGGGGTTATTTATCATGAGGCGGCTCCCCGGGACAGGTCTATGTTTGCCTTTGGATCTTCGCTGCCAATCAGAGTCATTAAAGTGTCATTAAAGTCGTATGATATGTGCCACAGTTGCATTAAAAAAAAAGTCACAAAATATCATCAAAAGTCTCAGAATTTTGACCAGGGCGGGGACTGGTGTCAATTTGCGCCAAAACTTGCACGGAAAGTCGCAAATCATGAATTCAGTCCTATTGTGAGAACTAGTCCATGCAGATAACGAAATGGCGCAAGCAGGGTCTATTCTGTACCACAACTGCGCCAAAACAACACCAAACATAGACAAAAATATTAATAATAAATTTCCCCCAGGTGTTATATATAAAGTGAGATATACTGTGTGTTATATATAGAGGTGTGATATACAGGTGTGTTATATATAAAGTGAGATATACTGTGTGTTATATATAGAGGTGTTATACACATACAGATGTGATTTTATATATATATATATATATATATATATATATATATATATATATATGTCATATACAGATGTGTTTTGTATAAAGTTGTGATATACAGATTTTTTTATATATACAGGTATATCATAGTGTTATATATATTATAGTGATATACAGGTGTGTCATATAACAGATTATTGTGAATGAGGTGGGTCCATAAAAGTATGTACTAGGCCATACATTAAATAGTGATATACAAGTGTGTTATATATACATGTGTGATATACTACACAGGTGTTATATAAAGGAGCCTGTATACGGAGGTGCATGTATAGGTGCATATATAGATAGCAGATTTGCAGAGGTTTACATATAGAGAAGGTCTACACAGGTGTAATATAAAGTTGCAACATAAAATAGAGTTACGTGGGTAGAGGTGATATTGTAGAGGAAAGTTTACAGGGGAGATATTATAGAAGTGTATATATAGGAGCCGGTATACAGAGATGTATATATAGAAGAATGTATATAGAGGTGTATATATAATAGAATGTATGCAGAGGTTTATTTATAGGAGCAAGTATACAAAGCTGTATATATAAAACAGGTATACAGAGGACTATATATAGGAATAGGTATTCAAAATTGTATTTATAGCAATATATATATATAGTAATACACAGGTGTATATATATGAGAAGGTATATAGAGGTGTAGATATATATTAAAAGGTATACAGAGGTGTATATATAGGAGAAGGTGAAGAAATTTGTATATATAGGAGCAGGAATACAGAGGCATATAGAGAGAGAGCAAAGATTTAGAGATGCATATAAAGAGAAGGTATACAAAGGTGTATATATATATAGGAGCATATATACAAAGCTAATATGTGTAGCGATGGTAGGTGTGTATATGTATATATAGAAAAGTCGACACAGAGAAAAGATTTGCAGAGGTTTACATATAGAGAAGGTATACACAGGTGTAATATAAAGGAGCGTGTATACAGAGGTGCATGTATACAGAGGTGCATATATAGGTGCATGTATACAGAGGTGTATATATAAGAGCAGGTATACAGAGGTATAAATAGGTGCATGTATAAAGAGGTGTATATATAGTGTCAAGCATACAGATGTGTATATATAGGAGCAGGTATATAGAAGTATATATATATATATATATATATATATATATATATATGAACAATTATACAGAGGTATGTGTATAGGAGGTGTACAGATGTGTATATATAGATCAGGTATACAGAGGTGTATATATAGGATCAGGGATAAATAGATGTATGTATAGAAGCAGGTATACGGAAGTGTATATATGAGGGGAGGTTTGTAGAGGTATATATATGAACAGATATACAGGGGTGTATTTATTGGAGCAAGTATACAGAAGTGTATATATAAAGAAGAAGGTATACAGAGGTGTGTGTATGTATAGGAGAATATACAGAGGTGTATATATTTCAGCAGGTATACAGAGGTGTTTAAAGGAGCAGGTATACAGAGCTGTATTTATAGGAGAATGTATACAGAGGTGTATATATAGAAGCTATACAGGGGTGTATATATAGGAGAAGGTATACTGAGTGTTTAAACAGTATCAGGAATACAGAGGTGTATGTATAAGTTCAAGTATACAGAGGTGTTTATACAGTATCAGGTATAGAGAGGTGTATATAAAGGGTCAGGTATACAGAGATGTATATACAGTATCAGGTATACAGAGGTGCATGTATAAGATCAGGTATACAGATGTGTATGTATAGGATCAGGTATACAGAGGTGTATTTAAAGTATACATAGGTGTATATGCAGGATCAGGTATACAGAAGTGTATGTATAAGATCAAGTATACAGAGGTTTAGATATAGGAGCAGGTATACCGTGATGTATATACTAGATCAGGTATACAGAGGTGCATGTATAAGATAAGGTATACAGAGGTGTATATACAGGATCAGGTATACAGATGTGTATGCATAAGATCAAGTATACAGAGGTTTAGACATAGGATCAGGTATACAGAGGTGTATGTATAAGATCAGGTATATAGATGTGTATATACAGGATCAGGTATACAAAGGTGTATATGCAAGATCAGGTATTTAGAGCTTTACATATGGGATCAGGTGTACAGAGGTGTATATATAGGATTAGGTATACAGAGGTGTATATATAGAACAGTTAAACAATGGTATATATAGGATAATTTATACAATATACAATGATGTATATACAATATACATGGGAGCAGCTATACACAAGAGTGTATATATAGGAGCAGGTATATAGAGCTTTATATAAAGAGCAGGTATACAGATGTGTTAATATGGGAACAGCTATACAGAGGTGTATACATCGGAGAATGTATATAGAAGTGTAGGTATTGGAGCAGGTATACAGAAGTTTATATAGGAGCAAGTAGAGGTGTATGTACGGAATCAGATATTCAGAGGTATATATATAAGATAAGGTATACAGAGGTTTCTATATATAGAAGGTATACCGAGGTACATATATATAGGAGCAGGTATACATAGTGTTTATACAGTATCAGGAATACAGAGGAGTATATATAGGATTAGGTATACAGAGGTGTATATATAGGATTAGGTATACAGAGGTGTGTGTATGTATAGGAGAATATAAAGAGGTGTATATATTTGAGCAGGTATACATAAGTGTATGTATTGTAGCAGGTATACATAGGTATATGTATATGTGCATTTATACAGAGGTGTATATATATGTATAGAAGCTATACAGGGGTGTATATAGGAGCAGATATACAGAGTGTTTTTACAGTATCAGGAATACAGAGGTGTATATATAGGATTAAGTATACAGAGGTGTATATATATATATATATATATATATATATATATAAGTTATACAGGGGTGTATATATAGGAGCAGGTATACAGAGTGTTTATATAGTATCAGGAATATAGAGGTGTATATATAGGATTAAGTATACAGAGGTGTATATCTAGGAGCACGTTTACAGAGGTGTATATACAGGATCGGGTATAAAGAGGTGTATGTATAAGATCAAGTATACAGAGGTGTATATATAAAACAGGTATACAGGTTTATATATAGGAGCAGGTATACAGAAATATATATACAGGATCAGGTATACAGAGGTGTATTTATAGGAGAAAGTATACGCAGGTATATATATATAGGAGCAGATATACAGAGGTGTATATATGGCATCAGGTATACAGAGGTATATATACAGGATCAGGTATACAGAAGTGTATAAATAGGAGCAGGTATAGAGAGGTGTATGTATAGGAGCAGGTATACAGAGGTGTATATACAGGATCAGGTATACAGAGGTGTATATACAGGATCAGGTATACAGAGGTGTATATACAGAATCAGACATACAGATGTATACATTTAGGAACAGGTATACAGATGTGTATATAGGAGCAGGTATACAGAAATGTATATACCGGACCAGGTATAGAGAGCTATGATGATGACATGTAAAGAATAAAGTTTGTGCAGCTGCAGGGGTACAATGTTGTCTCAGTGTTCTGCTGGATGTTCATTTCTATAATTTGCAGGGACATGATAGATCCCAATGTAAAATGCAAGGTTTGGGAGTATGTGGGGTTTGGGGTACATGGGTGGCACAGTCCAGGTTACCTCGCACCAGGATCCTTCTGCAGTAGTCCGGGTCTGTGCTCTTGCTCTTGGAGCAGGGGTCGGACGCTCCCGTTGTTGGGGGATAGGATCCCTGTGACTGGTGTTCCTTAAGATAGGGGCTGGGGATGCCCGGCATTGGGTCCCTGAGGTCCTTGCCATCCTTATGCCTGGGCTTTGAGCCATGGGTGCTCTCCTCCCTCAGGTCCATGCTGTGCACCTTCTCAAACATAGAGGAGTTTTTGGGGTGCTATCCTGGCGCAGTGCTGCTGCTGGATCCTGATGTCACTGAGCAGAGGAGCGGAGTGCACCGAGTCTTCAGCCTCCACTCTGAGGGCTCCTCATCAGCGCAGCTCACTCTTCTGTAGATGGAGGAGATGTCAAGTGGCCCCAATCAATGACAAGAGATGATGAGGGGCCCAAATCACTGACAGGAATGGGCAAAGGGCCCCGTCACACAGGAGAGGGTTGAGGGTCCCTAAGTACTAAGGGGAGGGCTGAGGACTGAAGAGAAATACCACAATTACCAGGGGAAAGGGTTGCGGGACCTTGATCACGAAGGAAGGGCCCAGATCATTGAGGAGTTTGGGAGAGGTGACGAGAAGTGGCTGCAACGAGGTGGTGAGGGTCCGGTGCTGTCAGCCAGTAGTGGCCATGCGAGTCATCATTGCAGAGTGTCAGCCCCTGAGCCCAGTATTTATCCCTGCCCTCCAGTCCTCTGATGACACTGACAAATGATGCTCTTTTGTTGGAATTTGTGGCTCAGAAGAGAGGGTCCGGGGCTCAGCGGCCGCCTCCTGCCCTTCTTCTCCACTTCTCATGGGATTGAGCAGCTCCACGCACGGCTGAGGTGCCGGGACACTATCGTCAGGGGACCAGCAGAAAGTTTCTCCTGGCAGAAGCTGCCTATTGTCCTACCCAGAGCGCAGCCAGTAATCCAATCAAGCATTGATTAGGCCACAATGGCTCCATTCAAATCAATGGCCTTGTGAAGAGAGGATGGAGCGCTCCTTGTCACCTTGCATGGGACCCCTCCTCACAGACCTGCTCATTCAGCTCCTTATGAAGAATGGACGGAGGGCTGGTAATTATCTAATAGGACCGGCCGGGTGGGTGTCTGCCAGGGGGAAAGGAGAAAAACTCCACCAGGCTGAATGAGGAACTAAGATCTGGGCGGAGAGGCGAACCAATGCAACCTAACAATACAGCTCCTATCAGGGGCCCGCCACTAACACTGGGGGCCACACCGCCTCTGCAGATATCAAACTGCCTAGAGAACCTTTATCCTCATGTGACCTCTGGTCAGTAGAACTAGGAGCTGGGGGGTCGTTGTTACAATTATTCTTATGCATCACCTATCAATGTAACACAGAAGAAAACTTCCCCCAGCTGCTACATTATAACATATAATTCAGTTATTACACAGGACCCAACGCTGCATTCTGACAACTTATCCCCAATGTCAGCAGAAGAAAATAATGTACATGGTGGGGACTGATGTCAGCAGCATGGAGTTCTAGAGGCCTACAACACACAGTTACCAAACAACCATGCTTCCTCAACTCATGTAACCATCTATTCCTCATATAGATAACATATAGATTGTGACCTCACCTCGTGTCTCCATCTACCCCCCATATAGATTGTGTCCTCACCTCGTGTCTCCATCTACCCCCCATATAGATTGTGTCCTCACCTCATGTCTCCATCTACCCCCATATAGATTGTGACCTCACCTCAAGTCTCCATCTACCCTCCATATAGATTGTGACCTCACCTCATGTCTCCATCTACTCCCCATATAGATTGTGACCTCTCCTCGTGTCTCCATCTACCCCCCATATAGATTGTGACCTCACCTCATGTCTCCATCTACCCCCATATAGATTGTGACCTCACCTCATGTCTCCATCTACCCCCCATATATGTGACCTCACCTCTGTTCCATCTACCCCCATATAGATGTGTACTCACATCTCATGTCCTCATCTACCCCATATAGATTGTGTCCTCACTCATGTCTCCATCAACCCCCATATAGATTGACCTCACTCTGTCTCCATCTACCCCCCATATAGATTTGTGCCTCACCTATGTCTCCTCTACCTCAAATAGATTGGTCCTACACTCGTCTCCATCTCCCCCCCATATAGATTGTGACCTCACCTCATGTCTCCATCTACCCCCCATATAGATTGTGACCTCACCTCATGTCTCCATCTACTCCCCATATAGATTGTGACTCACCACCTCATGTCTCCCTCTACCCTCCATAATAATGTGACCTCACCTCATGGTCTCCATCTACCCCTCATATAGATTGTGCCTACCCTCGTGTCTCCATCTACTCCCCATATAGATTGTGACTCTCCCTGTCTCCATCTACCCCTCCATAGATTGTGTACCTCACCTCGGTCTCCTCTACCCCTCATATAGATTGGACCTCACCTGTGTTCTCCATCTACCCCCCATTAGATTGTGACCTCACCTCGTGTCTCCATCTCCCTCCATATAGATTGTACCTACCTCAGTCTCCATCTACCCCCAAATAGAGTGATTCTCTCACCATCAGTGTCTCCATCTACCCTCCATATAATTGTGGCTCACCTCGTGTCTCCATCTACCCCCCATATAGATTGTCACTCAACTCTGTTCTCCATCTACCCCATATACACTCACCGGCCACTTATTAGGGTACACCTTTCCAACTACTGCTTGTTAACCACTATTTCTATCGCAATCACATGGCGGCAACTCAGTGCTTTAGGCATGTAGACATGGTCAAGACAATCTCCTCATTTCAAAATACCGAGCAATCAGTATGGGAAGAATGTGATTTGAGCCTTTGGAAACGTGCATGGTTTTGGTGCCAAAGGGCTGGTCTGAGTATTTCAGAATGCCTGAGTCTACGGGATTTCACGCACAACCATCTCTAGGGTTTAACAGAGAAATGGTCCGAAACAGAAACAAACAACAGTCCAGAACGTGCCGGCCAGTTCTGGTTGGCGAATCGCCTTGTGTGCAGGTCATGAGGTCCAGGGAGAAAGGGGCACCCCCCCTCCCAGACTGGTTCGAGCTGTAGACTTAGGCACACGGACATTACACATCGCCCACCCCCCCCCCCCGTTACACCAAGCGTAGGCAGACAGAGCATCTCTGACTGCACATACGTCGAACTTTGAGGCGATTAGGCTTACCAGCAGGCAGGAGACCACAATCCAGGTTGGCACTAGCCTTTAGCTAAGAACAGGACACTGACGGTGGCTACATTTGCACAAGCCTCACGCAATTGGACAGTTAGAGAGTGGAAAAACGTTGACATGGTCTGGTGAGATCCTCGATTCTGCTGCGACATCAAACCATAAAGCATGGGGATCATCCTGCCTTGTATAGCGGGTCAGGATGGTGTGGTTGGTGTCATGGTGTGGGGAATATTTTCTTGGCACGCTTTGGGCCCCTTGGTACAACGCCACAGGCTACCTGAGTAGTGTTTGCTGACCAGTCCATCCCTTTATGAGCACAATGTACCCTGATACATCTGATGGCTACTTTCATAGCAGGATTGCGCCATGTCATAAAGCTGGAATCATCTCAGACTGGTTTCTGAACAATGACAATGAGGTCCTCGGATCAAATGGCCTCCACAGTCACCAGATCTCAATCCAATAGAGACAGCTGTGGGATGTGGGTTGAACATGAAGATTCGCTATCATGGATGTCAGCCGACAAATCTCCGGCAACTGTGTGAGCCATCATGTCATATGGCCAAATCTCTGAGGAGCTTCCAGCACCCCTTGTTTAATCTATCCACAAGATTGAGGGCAGTTCTGGGGCCAAACGGGGGTCCACCAACCCCGTTACTGCATGTGTCATCAATATCAGTGGCCAGTGAGTGGTGATTGGACCTCACCTAATGTCTCTCATATAGATTGTGACCCCGCTTCATGTCTCACATCTAGCCTCCCATATAGATTGTGACCCTCACGTCCCGTGTCTCCCATCTAACCCCCATATAGAGTTGTGTCCTCACCTCACTATCCTCATCTACTTCATTAATTGTGACCTCACCTCCCGTCTCCCCATCTACCCCCCATATGATTGTTAGACCATCACCTCCACGTCGCCATCTACCCCCACATATAGACTTGTGACCTCACCTCACGTCTCCATCTACTCCCCCATAGTATAGTATTGTGACCTCTTAGCCATCACATCTCCATCTACCCCCCCATAAATTGTGACCTCACTCATCTCTCCATCTACCTCCATATAGATGTGTCATCACCTCCATGTTCTATCTACTCCTCCATATAGATTGTGTCCTCAGCCTCATGTCTCCCATCTACCCCCCCATATAGATTGTGACGCTCACCTTGTGTTTCAACTACCCTCCATATAGATTGTACCAACACCTCATGTCTCATCTAACCCCCATATAGATTGTGACCCCTCCCCCATGTTTTCCATCCACCTCAATACCCTGACTTGATCTGATTGTTGACCTCACCTCCGTGTTTCGATCTACCCTCCAATATAGATTGTGACCTCGAACTCATAGTCTCCATCTAACCCCCATTATAGATTGTATGACCTCCCCCTTCTGTTCTTCCATCTACCCTCCATATGAGATTGTGACCGAAGGTCTACCTCATGTCCCATCTAAACCTTCATATAGATGTGACTTCACCTTCTGCAGTCACCATCTACTCCCCATATAGATTTTGTCCTTCCATATGGTTGCCTCCCGTCCCATCTACCCTCCATATTGTTTCCTTCTGTCCCCTCCTCGTTGTCCCATCACCCCTACTTAGATTTGTGACCCTCACTCGTGTTTCATCTACATACCTCCATATAGATTGTGACCTTACCTCGGGTATCCATCTACCATCATATAGATGTAACTCACCTCATGTATCCATCTACCCTCCATATAGATTGTGACTACAACCTCAAGTCCTCCATCTACCCTCAATAGATTGTTGACCTACCTATGTCTCCATCTACCCAATTATATAAGATTGTGACCTCACCTGTGTCTCTATATACCCTCACATATAGAAGTGTGACCTCACCTCATGTCTCCCTCTACCCCCTTATTAGATTGTGCCTCACCTTGTGTCTCTATATATACCCAACCTATAGATTGTGCCTCACCTCAGTCTCCATCTACCCTCCATATAGATTGTGACTCAACCTTGTGTCTACCATACCCCATATAGATTGAGTTCTCACCTCGTATGTCTCATCTACACTCCATCTAGATTGTGAACCTCACACGTGTATCCATCTACCCTCCATATAGATTGTGACCTCACCTTGTGTCTCCATATACCCTCCATATCGATTGTGTCTCTCACCTCAGTCTCCATCTAACCCCAAAAATAGATTGTGACCTTACCTCCTGTCTCATTACTCCCCCATATAGATTGTGATCCTCACCTTGTGTCTCAATCTACCCTCCAATCGATTTTTTTGTGTCCTCACTAAGGTCTCCAATCTACCCCCCAATTAGACTGTGTCCTCACCTATGTCTCAATCTACCCTCCGTATAGATTCTGACCTCCACCTTGGGTCTCCATCTTCTACCCTCCTAAGGATTGTGTCACACCTCATGTCTCCATCTACCCTCCATATGATTGTGGCCTCACCTCAAATCTCATCTACCTCCATATAGATTGTGACCTCACCTCATGTCTCCATTAACCCCCCCATATAGATTGCTGACCTCACCTCCTGTCTCCATCACCCTCCACATACATTGTTGGACCGCACCTTCGGGTCTCCATCGACCTCCATATAGATTGTGACCCTCACCTTGTGTCTCCATTCTACCCTCCAATAGATTGTGTCCTCACCGACATCTCCCATCTACCATTCATATAGATTGGACCTCCCTCCTGTATCCAATCTACCCCCCATATAGATTGTGACTCACATCTCCATCTACCCCCCCCTATAGATTGTGACAGCACCATCATGTCTCCATCACCCCCCTATAGATTGCTGTCTCACCTCACATTCCATCTACCCCATATAGATTGTGTCCTCACCTCACGTCTCCATATACATCCATATAGATTGAGTCCTCCTATGTCGCCATCGACCCCCCATTATAGATTGTGACTCACTTGTGTAGTTCCATCTACCCTCCATATAGATCTGTAAAACCTCCACATCATGTCTCAGTCTAACCACCATATAGATTGTGGACCTCACCCTCCTTGTCCCATCTACCCTCCATATAGATTGTGACCTCAACACTTGTCTCCATCTACCCCCCATTAGATTGGAACTCACTTGTGTCTCCATCTCCTTCCATATAGATTGGACTCACCTCAGGTATTCATCAACCCCCATATAGACGTGCACTAACCTCCTGTACTCCATCTACCCTCATATAGATGTGATCTCACCTCCTGTCTCCATCTACCCTCCATAAGATTGTGACCTCCCTCATGCCTCCATCTACCCTCCATTAGATTGTGACTTCACCTTCGTCTCCATCTAATCCCCATATAGATGGACCTCACTTCGTCTCCATCTACCCCATATGATTGTGACCCACCTCGGTACATCACCCCTATAGATTGTGACCTCAATCGTGTCTCATCCACCTCCATATAGATTGTGTCTCTCCCTGTGTCTCCATCTACCCTCCATATAATTGTGTCCCTCTCCTCGTGTCTCATCTACCCTCCATATAGATTGTGACCTGCACCTCGTGTTCCATCTACCTCCATATAGATTGTGACCTCACCTCTGTCTCCATCATCCCCATATAGATTGTGACCACACCTGTGTCTCCTCTCCTCCACATATAGATGTGTGTTCTTCTCTGACCTCACCTCGGTATTCACTACCCTCCATATAGTGTGACCTACACCTCATGTCTCCATCTACCCCCATATAGATGGTGACCTCACCTCTGTCTCATCTACCCCCATATAGATTGTGACCTCACTCTGTGCTCCATCTACCCCAATATTGAGGTGCCTCACCTCATGTCCATCTCCCCCCATATGATGTGACACTTGGTTCTTTCCCACATTGTTGTGTACCTCACCTCATGTCTCCATCTACCCATATAGATTGTGACCTCACTCTTGCTCCATCTACCCCCATATAGATTGTGTCCACTCTGTCTCCATTACCTCCATATAGATTGTCCTCACCTCATGTCTCCATCTACCACCATATAGATTGTGTCCTACCTCATGTCTCCCTCACCCTCCATATAGATTCTGACCCACCTTGTGTCTCCACTTATCACCCCCATATAGATTGGTCCTCACCTCATGTCTCCATTACCCTACTATATGTGGCCTCACCTCCATCCCATCTACTCCCATATAGATTGTGACCTCACCTCATGTCTCCATCTACCCCCATATAGATTGTGACCTCACCTGTCTCCATCTACCCCCATATACATTGTGACCGCACCTCGGTCTCCATCTACCCTCCATTAAGATTGGACTCACTGTGTCTCCATTCTACCCTCCATATAGATTGTGTCCTCACCCCATCTCCATCTACCCTTCAATAGATTGGGACCTCACTCTGTCTCCATCTACCCCCATATAGATGTGACACCTCCAATCTCGCCATCTACCCCCATATAGATGTGACTCACCTCATGCTCTATCATCTAACCATATAGATTGTGTCCTCCTCACATTCCAATCTACCTCCATATAGATGTGTCCCACCTCATGTCTCCATCTACCCTCCATATAGATTGGGTCATCCTCATGTCTCCATCTACCCCCATATAGATTGTGACCTCACCTGTGTCTCCACTACCTCATATAGATTGTGACCATCACCTCATGTCTCCATCTAACCCCCATATAGATTGTGACCTCACTCCTGTCTCCATTACCTCCAAATAGATTGGACCTCACCTCATGTCTCCATCTACCCCCCATATAGATTGTGACCTCACCTGGTCTCCATCTACCCTCATATAGATTGTGACCTACCTCATGTCTCCATCTAACCCCCATATAGATTGTGACCTTCACCTCCTGGTCTCCATCTACCCTCATATATGATTGTGATCTCACCTATGTCTCCATCTACTCCTCATTAGATTGTGACTCACCTCATGCCTCCATCTACCCTCCATATAGATTGTGAACTTCACCTTCTGATCCATCTACTACCCATATAGATTGTGACCTCACTTCTGTCTCCATCTACCCCCATGATTGTGACCTAACCTCTGTTCCATCTACCCCCATATAGATTGTGACCTCACCTGCATGTCACACATCCACCCTCCATATAGATGTGCTCCTCTCATTGTGTTCCATCTACCCTCCATATAGAGTGTCATCCTCCTGTGTTCCCTCTACCCTCCATATAGATTGTGACCTCCAACTTCTGTCTCCATTACCCTCCATATAGATGGTGACCTCACCTTTGTCTCCATCTACTCCCATATTAGATTGGGACCACACACTATGTGTCTCCATCACCATCACCTATAGATTGTGACCTCACCTGTGTCTCCATCTACCCTCATTAGATTGTGACCTCACCTCATGTCTCCATCTAACCCCACCTACGATTGTGACCTCACCTCTGCTCCATCTACCCTCCATATAGATGTGACCTCACCCTCCTGTCTCCATCTACCCCAATCATAGATGTGACCTCACCTACATGCCTCCAATCTACCCTCCATATAGATTGTGACTCACCTCTGTCTCATCTACTCCTATATTGTGACCTCACCTAGTCTCATCTACCCATATAGATTGTGACCTCCCTCCTGTCTCCACACCCCCCAATCTACCCCCATATAAGCTTGTGACTCACCGGTCTCATCCACCATCCAATAGATTGTTCCTCCCTGTGTCTCCATCTACCCTCCATATAGATTGTGTCACCTCGTGTCTCCATCTACCCTCCATATAGATGTGAACCTCACCTCATGTTTTCCATCTACCCTCCATATAAGATTGTGACATCACCTCTGTCTCCATCTACCCCATAAGATTGTGAACACAACCTCGTGTCTCCATATCACCCACAATGATTGTGACCACACCTCGTGTCTCACTCTACCTCAATATAGATGTGACACCTCACCTCGGTGTCATCTACCCTCCTATAGATTGTGGACTCACCTCATGTCTCCATCTACCCCCCATATAGATTGTGACCTCACCCTTGTGTTCTATCTCCACCCCCATATAGATGTGCGCTCACCTTGTGTCTCCCTCTACCCCACACTAGATTTGCCTCACCTCAGTGTTCCATCTACCCCCATTGATTGTGACCTCAACGTGTCTCCAATTCACCCCCATATAGATTGTGTCTCACTCGTCGTCTCCATCCCTCAATAGATTAGTCCACCTCATGTATTCATCTCCATCCATTAGATTTGACCTCACCTGTGTCTCCATCTACCCCCCATATAGATTGTGACTCACCTCCTGTACTATCCCCCCCAATATTATTGACCTCACCTGTGTCTCCATCTACCCCCCTATAGATTGTGTTCTACCTCGTGTCTCCATTTACCCTCCATATAGATTGTGTGCCTCACTCAGTCTCCATCTACCCCCCATATAGATTGTGACCTCACCTCCTGTCTCCATCTAACTCCATATAGATTGTGACCTCACCTTGGTCTCATCTAACCTCATATAGATTGTGTACCTCCACTATGTCTCCATCTACCCCTCCATATAGAAGTGTCCGCACCTCATGTCTCCATCTACCTCCATATAGATTGTGACTCACCTTGTGTCTCCATCTACCCCCATATAGATGTGTACCGCCATACCTCAGTCTCCATCACCCCCCATATCGATAGTGGACATCACTACATGTCTCCACTACCTCCATAGTAGATTCTGACCTCGACCTTGTGTCTCCATCTTACCCAAATATAGCATTGTGTCCACACCTATAGTCTCCATTCTAACCAATCCTATAGATGTGTCCTCACCTCGTGTCTCCATCGTACTCCCCATATAGATTGTGACCTTCCTCATGTCTCCATCTACCCCATATAGATTGTGTCCTCACCTCATGGTCTCATTACCTCCATATGATTCTGACCTCACCTTGTGTCATCAATTACCCCCATATAGATCGTGTGACTCAATCGGTCTCCATCTCCCCCCATATTAGATTGTGTCCTCACCGTCATGTTCTCATCTACCCCCCATATAGAGGTGACCTCACCTCATGTCTCCATTACCCCCCATATAGATTGTGACCTCATCCTCAGTCTCCACTACCCCCATATAGATTGGTCCTACACCTCGTGTCTCCATCTAATCCCCATATAGATGTGACCTCTCCTCATGTCTCACTACCCCCTATAGATGTGTCCTCACCTCATGTCTCCATCTACCCCCATATAGGATTCTGACTCACTGTGTCTCATTACTCCCATTAGATTGGGTCCTCACCTCATGTCTCCATCTAACCCCCCATATAGATTGTGACCTCACCTCATGTCTCCATAACCCCCATCCATAGATGTGACTCACTCTCGTGTCTCATCTACTCCCCATATAGATTGTGACCTCACCTCATGTCTCATCTACCCTCCATATAGATTGTGACCCACCATGTTCCATCTACCCTCCATAGTTTTGTCTCACCTCGTTTTTCCATCTACCCCATATAGATTGTGTCCTCACCTCATGTCTCCATCTACCCCCCATTTAGATGTGACCTCACATCGGCTCCGATCTACCCCCCCCAATGATAGATGGTGAACCTCACTTTTGTCTCCATCTACCCCCAATAGATGTGACCTCACTCGTGTCTCCATCTAACCCTCATATAGATTTGTGACTTCACTCATGTCATCCATCTAACCCCCCTATAGATAGATTGTGGACCTCAACCTCGTCTCAGTCTACCCCCATATAGATGGACCTCACCTCATGTCTCCATTACCCTCCATTAGATTTGACTCAACTAGATTGTCTCCATTTTACCCACCCATATAGATTGTGGACCTCACCCGTGTCTCCATCTACCCCCATAAGATTGTGACCTCACCTCAATGTCCCATCTACCCTCCATATAGATGGACCATACCTAATTCCATCTACCCCCCATATGAGATTGTGTCCTACACTTTGTGGTCATATCTACTCCCATATGATTGTGAAATCTCCTCAGTCTCCATTAACCCCCATTCAGATGGTGCCCACTCATGTCTCCTCTACCCCATCATAGATTCGATCACTTGTGTCTCCCCCATCTACCCCCCATATAGATTGTGACTCACTATGTCTCCATATACCCCACATAAGATTGTGACATCACTATGTCTACTCATCAACCCACCAAAAGATGGGATGACCTAACCTTCTGTCGTCCAACTCAATCCCTATAGATTGTGAACATCACCTCATGTCTCCCATCTACACTCACATATAGATGTGACCTCACTCATGTCTCCAATCTACCCTCCATATAGATTGTTCTCTGTTCATCCCCCTTAGATTGTCCTCACCTCGTATGTTCCATCTAACCCCCATATAGATGTGTGCCACATGTGCTCCCATCTACCCCCATATAGATGTGACCTCACTCGTTGTCCCATCTACCCCCCTATGAGTTGTGACCTAACTGTGTCTCCATTACCCCTCATATAGATTGTGACCTCACTCGATGTCTCCCATTACCCTCCATATAGATTGTGACCTAACTCTGTCTCCATCTAACCACCATATAGATTGTGAACCCACCGCATGTCTCCATCTACCCCTCCATATAGATTGTGACCGACACTCACTCGGTCTCCATCACCCCCATATAGATTGTGACCTCACTCGTGTCTACATCTACCCCATATAGATGTGACCTAACTAATGTCTCCATCTACCCTCCATATAGATTGTGACCTCACCTCATGTCTCCATCTACCCCCCATATAGATTGTGACCTCACCTCATGTCTCCATCTACCCTCCATATAGATTGTGACCTCACCTCGTGTCTCTATCTACCCTCCATATAGATTGTGACCTCACCTCGTGTCTTCATCTACCCTGCATATAGATTGTGACCTCACCTTCTGTCTCCATCTACTCCCCATATAGATTGTGACCTCACCTCATGTCTCCATCTACCCTCCATATAGATTGTAACCTCAAAGTTTGATATGTGTACCTGGATTTGACCCAAACTTGGCCCTGTACAAATTTTACTCAGAGATTCTACATCCACACACATGTATGGTGGACGTATATACGTCCCCCATACACTTCTATGGGCTCACGGAATCATACGGGAGCGGTACGGTGCAGCACACGTGCGGCACCATACCGCTCCATAGCCCGGGAAAAAATAGGACATGTCCTATCTTTTCCCGTGTTACGCCGGCATGCGCCATATGTTCGCTCACCTCCTCCTCTCCCCGCATGCTTCCGTGTGCCCGCTGCGCCACGGTGCAGCGGGCAACGGCAGTGTGCATGTAGCCTTATTCAAATTTAAATTTTTATTAAGTTGTCAAAACGGTTAAAGGATCAGGGGATGGGGGGAGGGGAGGGGAAACACAAGGAGAAAGGAATCATGGATACAATAATTGTACCCAATATGGGGGGAGGGGGCTACAGATAAAGGTATCAACCAATTCCAGTTTGGAGAGAAAATACACAACAATAGAAATTCAATAAATCATCATGCAGTAATACTGTAATTATCCAAAATATCCTTGCTAGCCCACTGTTTTTAATCATTTACTTAAAGTGACTCTGGATTAGATTGGGAATAAGGAGAATAAGAAAGGGGAAGGAAAAGATTGAAAGAAAGAAAGGAATGAGCCATGCCTCCCCTCTGCCTGGTGTTTAGTGCTCCTTAGGCCGGCGCCACACGTGGCGCTTTTGTCTGCGCTTGCAAACGCAAACGCAGACAAAGTCGCGCCCACCGGGGCGGGCCTCGGCCCGATCGCATCGGTGTTTCTATCGGGAACGAGCCGCCGGTGTTTTGCGTTAAGTTCACCGTCCTGCGGCCGAACCGGAACTGTACTTGTCAATTCCAGATAACGAGGAGAGGTTACAAAGGTCGACCAATGAAACCAAGTCTTCGGAGAGCGAGCAGCTCTCTTTGGGTCTATTTTCAAGATGCTCTCGATCCGCCGCAGCTCCCCGACACGACTGGTGCAAGGAGGGAGGATCAGTGGAACGCCAGCAAGCGTTTAATATGTAATGGGAAAATCACACACCCTTCCTCTCACTGCACTTTAAATCCACCAATCCAATTTCGTTTTTTTAATCCAGGGAATGCATGACCAGGATAGGGCTGAGTCATAGGAACAGCTCACAGAGCAGAAAAAGGAACCCTCCTTAACCAAAACTAAATAAAACACACACATTTTATTGTTGGAAAAGTGCTGGTCACAGCTTTATTTATTCTTTGAAAATCTGTAAAACATAAACCTTATTAAACATATATTAACAAATTACAAAATATGCTGAATACGTTAAACATCAACTTTCTTAGTGGCCGAGTATTTGACAACAGAGCAGAAAAATTGTTTGTCCATTTTGACAACCAACTAAGTCCGGTGTAACCGTTAAGTAAAATATCATTGCTCATAACTCACGCTCAGCGTGTAAACAACCACACCTACCAATCCACAAGCCGCACACCAACCTGGCAAGTGACGAGGGCAGAATGTGGCAAATATCAAATGAATCCAGCTCCTGAGGTCAAACTCTCAAGAAGACTGCAATTCAATTCTCCAAATTCCCGGACTTTATCCCAAATGATGCAATCAATTTACCAAAATATAAATTATCTGTTGCCAAGCACCCGCCCACTTCACAACCAAAAGCCTCGACTCCCTAAGCTATGCCTACCCCTTCCTGACAAAGAATCTCAACTACTTGTGTCCCTCCTCCCCAAAAACACACAATGTGACCCTAATACAAAGCAAACTAAAGGGGAGGGTGGGTGGACCAATTTTCTCCAGCCAAAAGATGGCGTGCCCTTCCTGGCACCCCTTATAATCCCTCTAAAGTCTCCACCCCCCCAGCTAATCCACCTATCACCTCACTTAAAGTTCAACCCCCAACTCTAAACCACCCGCCTTTTCCTGCCCTCCCAGCCCATCCTGTCATGGCCGCATTCCGCCCACTTTCAGCTATCTCCATGCTAACATTACTTGACCTAATCTGACTCTATAACCACTTATAATGAACGCAATGATGGCCACGTTGGCTGTGGACAGGCGGATCCTTGTGTTGTTGATGACACCACTGGCAGTGCTGAACACATGCTCTTGTAGCACACTAGACGCAGGGTAGGACTGCACCTGCAAGACTGTGGGGCATGGAGAAGCTGGATGGATGGTGTGGGCAGTGTATGTGATGGTGACGGTGGTGTTGCTGTTGGTTGTAGTGGTAGTAGTGTCACGTCCTCCTTTTGCAGGGACACAGGTGGCCTTATCATTTGGGACGTGATGGTACAGACTTGGCAGCAGGAGCCTCAGGGTTTTTCCAGCAATATATGTATATTTGCATGACGTATTTATAAGTGAAAAAACATAAAAATACAATTGCTTTTAAAGTGTGATAAGTGCATTTTCGGGAATTAGCAGCAGCGCACGTAGAGCACAAGCTAATGTGGATAAAACAAATACGGCAGAAAATACATTCGCATAACATATTCATAAGCAGGGGCGTCGCTAGGTCAAGAGATCCGGGGCCCGTGCCCCGGATCTTTTGACCTGTGCCCCGAATGTCCCAGGCAATTTTCCTCACTATCATCGCTATCTATGTCCTCAGGACGTAGATAGCGATGAGGCGTGAAGAGCGGATGAACGGAGCCGGTGGCACTGATGAGCACTGTAGTGGGGAAGGAGCCGCCGGCTCCGTTCTCCACTGCAGGGAGCAGGAGACGCCGGGTGTGATGAGATCACCGAACCTCATCCTGCAGTGAAAGGAATGAGAAGCCGGAAAGACGATGGAGTGTGAGAAATAAGTGTTTTTTTTTTTTTTTTTAATTATGCAATGGGGGGGGGGTCCATTTAGGTGACTGGTCATTACAGTGGCTATGGGAACCATAACATTCAGGGGCTTTGTTGGATATTACTGGGGGCTGTGGAGACATTACTGGGTCTTGTGGGAATACACAGGGGGTTGTGGGCACTATTACTTGGACAGTAAAACCTTAGGGGTGTGCAGTAGAGGAACATTACAGGGGGCTATAAAGACATTGGAGGGAGCTGTGGGACATTTACAGGGAACTCTAGGGACATTACTGGGGCTGTGAAGACATTGAGGGGGGCTGTTTGGAGACATTACTGGGGCTGTGGGGGATTTCTTAGTGGGGCTTTGAGCACGTTGGGGGGCTGTGAGGGACATTACTGGGGCTGTAGGGAACTTCTAGGTGGGACTGTGACAACATTGGGGGGCTGTAGGGGAATATCCTGGGGCTATAGGGACTTTCATGTGGCTGTGGGGACATTGGGGGGCTGTGGGGGATTTTGCTGGGGCTGTTGGGGACTTTTCAGTGTGGCTGTGGGGGACATTGGGGGCTGTGACAACATTGGGGGCCTGTGGGGGATTTTGCTGGGGTTGTAGGGGAGTTTTCAGTGTGGCTGTGGGGGACATTGGGGGTTGTGGGGGACATTACTGGGGCTGTAGGGGACTTCTCCGTAGGGCTGTGGGGGGCATTAGGGGCTGCGACAACTATTAGGTGAGTTGATTCTTTAAGTGGGCACGATTAGGCTCGGCATTATTTAGTTTAGGGTCACATTGAGTGTTAGGGCCACAGTAATTAAGTGTAGATTGCATTCTTACTTGTTAGTTCACAATTAGGGAACATTATTAGGTGGGTGGCACAATGAGGAGATGTAATGTAAATTATGGGGCTTTATTATAAAACCAGATTGTATGTATGTGTATATATATGTGTTTATATATGATTTATAGGTAATATAGGTTTTAATATGTTATGTTAGGAAGCATTTATTATTTTTGTATTAACAGCATTTTCAGGAGGACTTTCTGTGTATCTGTATTAGGGTCCCTTTCACATGGTCGTCCATATGCTATCTCTACGAACAGCGGCTAGCATACGGAACGGCCCTGCTGCAGGACTTCTTATGAAGAGGGGAGGGGTGAAGAGCTGTCACCCTTCCAAGTCCCCAGTCAAGCAGTCCTGGCCTGCGAAAGGGGCCTTACAATACAGGTAGCAGAGTGTTAGGGGTAGCAGCAGGATAACGCCATTAGGGGACCAAGATGATGGGGACAATAAAGAACATAAGATGTCTGTGCGGTGAACTCCACAGGGAGGACTCGTGGCTGAAGAGGAGACGTGGTGATGCTGGGCCTAACAGAGAAGATAGAGGACAACTACACTTCACCTCCTGACACTGGATGTAACAGGTAGGGATTTCTCTTGTGTTTTATCTGTATGTGTCGTGTATAGGTTGTGCACAGGGGTGGGCATTAATAAAAGTCTGATACATATGCATTGGGGCCCGTGCCCCGGATCTTTTTCCACCCTAGCAACGCCCCTGTTCATAAGTGAGATAGGCATAAAGTTACCATTACTCATAAAGTGCAATTAGTGAGAACTTAAACCTAATCATCATCAATAGTTCTAAAATACACATAACCCATAAAGTGTATATTACAACTATACAATGGGGGTCATTTACTAAGGGCCCGAATCGTGTTTTTCCGTCGGGTTATCCGAAAATTTGCGCTGATTTTCTCTGAATTGCCCCGGGATTTTGGTGCACATGATCGGATTGTGGTGCATTGGCGCCGGCATGCACGTGACGGAAATCGGGGGGCGTGGCTGTAAGAAAACCCGACGGATTCGGAAAAACCGCCGTATTTAAAAAAAAAAAAAGTGTCGCTTACATGGCGCCCTAGGGGTGAACCTTAACCTTGTGTAGAGAAGAGTTGGCTGCAGCGTAACCTGTGTCCATCAGTGTCTAGCTAACGGAATAGCTAAGGGGTGTGTGAAATTTGTGAAAATTGTAGGTTTTTGTATACGCGCTGTCCCTGAGGCTAAAATGGATGACGATTAGGTGAAAAGTAGTTTCTATTTAGATAATTTTTTCGGACAACGCATTTCGAGGACGGAGCGTCCTCTTCATCAGGTCCAATACAGAAATGTACACTGGGAGCAGTAGAGTGGGATGGAGCAATGACAGATTGAAGATACAGGACCCAGCTATACTATGGGTAATGTTAACCTTGTACTGATAGTAATGGGGTATTCCACTATTGCATGCCGTGGTGTATCAGGGTGTATCAGGGAGTATACAAAAACCTGCAATTCTTTATTTATATAGTGCACACAGATTATACAGAGTTTGCCAAATTGGTCCCTGTCCCCAATGGGGCTCACAATCTAATCAACCAGTATGTTTTGAAGTGTGGGAGGAAACCAGAGGACCCGGAGGATACCCACACAAACACAACATACAAGCTCTTTGCAGATGTTGACCTGCGTGGGATTTGAACCCAGGACCCAGGCGCTGCAAGGCAGAAGAGCTACCCACTCAGCCACCGTGCCGTCCAAGGTATACATTATTGTAGATCAATAGTATACAATGGGAACAAAGTGACCTGTGCAAAATAATGCTACAATGCATGTAGACCTTGGAAGTGCAAAGTGTCATTGTATACTGTAATATATAGTGTATGTCCTGTGTGGGGTGTAATGCTATATCCCTCTGTACTAATAGAGTTACTATATCAGTACAGAGATCATACAGCAGTAATGTAACTATAAATATATAAAGTGTCACTGATTCTAAAGTGTCTAGACATGTTCTGTAGCAATGCAAACCTATTTGTACTGTATATGGAGTGCTGTTAGTGAAGAGAATGGGGCACATTAACTTACCTGTCCGGAGGAGATACTCGAAGGTGCATTGTCCGACCGGACTGCACATTTGCCGTGATTCACTAAGATCGTGCGCCCGATATCCTGCATGTGTCACTTCCCGCTCAGGTCCGCCGGAGTTCACCTTCTTCTTCCTGGTGCATGTAAGTGCATGGCTTGCGACAAATTTGAATGTTAAATCCCGCGCTCAGTCTGAATCAGTAGGATCGTCTGACGCCCCTCCCCAACCCCCAATTTCTGTTGGATGAAAGAAGCGCAGCTGCACCACAATCCGATCGCGTGTGACACAATCCCCTGTTAAATATCTGTCACAGCCGTGCAAAACCCCAAAATCCGAATAAATGTGCCCGCGGACCATTAGTAAATAAGCCCCATTGTGTGACTTAGTAGAGGTGTTCTGTATAAATTCAACAATAACAAACAAAAACAATCGCCTAAAATAGCCATGCAAATAATTATCACATAAAAGAGATGGACACCCCAAGAGGAAGTGATGCTGGTGTACTAATTCAAATCCCGAGCCATTCAGGAGCCAGAAGAGCCGGCTCTTCTTAGTGAGTTGAGCCTAATGTGTCTCCATCTACCCTCATATAGATGTGATCTCACCTCCTGTCTCATCTACCCTCCATAAGGATTGTGACCATCCCTCATGCCTCCCATCTCACCCATCTTAGATTGTGACTTCACCTTCTGTCTCCATCTAATCCCCATATAGATGGGACTCACTTCGGTCTCCATCTACTCCCATATCGATTGTGACCTCACCTCGGGATACATTACACCCCTATAGATTGTGGACCTCAATCGTGTCTCATCCACTCCATATAGATTGTGTCTCTCCTTGTGTCTCCATCACCTCCATATAGATTGTGTCCCTCTCCTCGTGTCTCATCTACCCTCCATATGATTGTGACCTGCCCTCGTGTTTCCATCTACCTCCATATAGATTGTGACCTCACCTTCTGTCTCCTCGATCCCAATATAGATTGTGACCACACTGTGTCTCCTCTCCTCCAATATAGATTGTGCTCAGCCTTTTTTTTTCTTCTTTTTTTTTCTCGCCTCACCTCGCGTATTACAGCTACCCTCCATATAGCTGTGACCTACCCTCATGTCTCATCTACCCTCCATATAGATGGTGACCTACCTCTGTCTCATCTACCCCCCATATAGATTGTGACCTCACCTGTGTCCTATCTACCTCCATATATTGAGGTGACCTCACCTCATGTCTCATCTCCCCCCATATGATGTGACTCCACCTTGGTTCTTTACCCCACATTGATTGTGTCCTTCACCTCATGTCTCCATCTACTCCATATAGATTGTGACCTCACTTTGGCTCCATCTACCCCCTATAGATTGTGTTCCACCTCGTGTCTCCATTACCTCCATATAGATTGGTCCTCACCTCATGTCTCCATCTACCACCATATAGATTGGTGTCCTACTCATGTCTCCCTCACCCTCCATATAGATTTGACCCACCTTGTGTCTCCATTATCCCCCCATATAGCTTGCGTCCTCACTCATGTCTCCATTACCCTACTATAGATGTGGCCTCACCTCACATCCCATTACCTCCCATATAGATTGTGACCTCACCTCATTGTCTCATATACCCCCATATAGATGTGACCTACCTGTCCCACTACCCTCCATATACATTGTGACCGCACCTCGGTCTCCATCTACCCTCATTAAAGATTGGACATCACTTGTGTCTCATTCTACCCTCCATATAGATTGTGTCCTCACCCCAATCTCCATCTACCCTTCAATAGAATTGGGACCTCACATCTGTTCCATCTACCCCCATATAGATGTGAACCTCCAATCAATCGCCATCTACCCCTATAGATGTGACAATCACCTCATGCTCTAATCTAACCATATAGATTGTGTCCTCCTCACATATCCAATCTACCTCCATATAGATGTGTCCGCCCATCATGTCTCCATCTTACCCTCCATATAGATTGGGTCATCCATCATGTCTCCATCTACCCCCAATATAGATTGTGACCTCCACCTGTGTCTCCAGCTACCATCAGTATAGATTGTGACATCACCTCAGTCTCCATCTAACCCCCATATAGATTGTGACCTCACTCCTGTCTCCATTACCCTCCAAATAGATTGGGACCTCACCTCATGTCTCCATCTACCCCCCATATAGATTGTGACCTACCTGGGTCTCCATTACCCTCATATAGATTTGACCTACCTCAGTCTCCATCTAACCCCCATATAGATTGTGACCTTCAACCTCCTGGTCTCATCTACCCTCAATATCGATTGTGATCTCACCTAATGTCTCCATCTACCCTCATTAGATTGTGACTCACCTCATGCCTCCATCTACCCTCCATATAGATTGTTGAACTTCACCTTTCTGATCCATCTACTACCCTATAGATTGTGACCTCACATTCTGTCTCCATCCTACTCCCCTATTAGATTGTGACCTAACCTCGTGTATCCATCTACCCCACATAAGATTGTGACCTCACCTGCGTCCAATCCACCCTCCATATAGATGTGTCCTCTCATTGTGTATCCATCTACCCTCCATATAGAGGTGTCATCTCCTGTGTTCCCTCTACCCTCCATATAGATTGTGACCTCCAACTTCTGTCTCCATATACCCTCATATAGATGGTGACCTCACTTATGTCTCCCATCTACTCCCAATTAGATTGGGACCACAACTTGTGTTCCATCTACCATCCCTATAGTTGTGACCTCACCTGTGTCTTCCATCTACCCTCATTAGATTGTGACCTCACTCATGTCTCCATCTAACCCCACTAGATTGTGACCTCACTCTGCTCCATCTGACCTCCATATAGATGTGATACCCTCCTGTCTCCATCTTACCCTCAATATAGATGTGACTCACCTCATGCCTCCAAATCTACCCTCCATATAGATGTGACTTCACCTCTGTCTCCATCTACTCCGTATAGTTGTGACCTCACCTTAGTCTCATCTACTCCAATATAGATTGTGAACCTCCCCCTCGGTACCCACACCCCCCCAATCTACCCCCCATATAAGCTTGTGACTCACTCGTGTTCTCATCCACCATCCAGATAGATTGTTCCTCCCTTGTGTCTCATCTACCCTCCATATAGATTGTGTCATTCCTCGTGTTCCATCTACCCTCCAATAGATGTGAACCTCACCTCATGTTTTCCATCTACCCTCCAATAAGATTGTGACTCACCTCTGTCTCCATCTACCCCATAGAGATTGTGAACACAACCTCGTGTCTCCATATACTCCACAATCGATTGTGACCACACCTCGTGTCTCACTCTACCTCAATATAGATGTGACCCTCACCTCGGTGTACATCTACCCTCCTTATAGATTGTGGACCACTCATGTCTCCATCTACCCCCCATATAGATTGTGACCTCACCCTTGTGTCTCTATCTACCCCCATATAGATGTGGCTCACCTTGTGTCTCCCTCTACCCCACACTAGATTTGGCCTCACCTCAGTTTTTTTTATCCATCTACCCCCATTCGATTGTGACCTACGTGTCTGCCAATTCTACCCCCATATAGATTGTGTTCTCACTCGTCGTCTCCATCCCCTCCATATAGATTAGGTCCACCTCATGTATTCATCTACCATCCATCTGAGATTTGACCTCACCTGTGTCTCCATCTACCCCCCATATAGTTGTGACTCACCTCCTGTAACTATCCCCCCCAAATTATTCTGACCTCACCGTGTGTCTCCATCTACCCCCCTTATAGATTGTGTTCTACCTGTGTCTCCATATTACCCTCCATATAGATTGTGTCCTCACTCAGTCTCATCTTACCCCCATATAGATTGTGACCTCACCTCCTGTCTCCAATCTAACTCCATATAGATTGGACCTCACCTTGGTCTCAATCTAACCTCATATAGATTGTGTCCTCCACTATGTCTCCATCTACCCCCCATATAGAAGGTGTCGCACCTCATGTCTCATCTACCTCCATATAGATTGTGACTCACCTTGTGTCTCCATCTACCCCCATATAGATGTGTCCGCACCTCAGTCTCCATCACCCCCCAGATCGATTGTGGACATCAACTCATGTCTCCGCTACCCTCCATTATAGATTCTGACCTCACTTGTGTCTCCATCTACCACAATATAGCATTGTGTCCACACCTTAGTCTCCATTCTACCTCCCTATAGATTGTGTCCTCACCTCGTGGTCTCCATCTACTCCCATATAGATTGTGACCTCTCATAGTCTCCATCTACCCATATAGATTGTGTCCTCACCTCATGTCTCATCTACCTCCATATGATTCTGACCTCACCTTGTGTCTCAATCTACCCCCCATATAGCGTGTGACCTCAAATCGTGTCTCCATCTCCCACCCATATTAGATTGTGTCCTCACCTCATGTCTCATCTACCCCCCAGATAGAGGTGACCTCACCTCATGTCTCCATATACCCCCACATATAGATTGTGACCTCACCTCAGTCTCCACTCCACCCCCCATATAGATTGGTCCTAACCTCGTGTCTCCATCTAATCCCCATATAGATGTGACCTCTCCTCATGTCTCAGCTACCCCCTATAGATGTGTCTCACCTTCATGTCTCCATCTAACCCCCATATAGGATTCTGACCTCACCTGTGTCTCAATTACTCCCAATATAAGATTGGGTCCTCACCTCATGTTCATCTAACCCCCCATATAGATTGTGACCTCACCTCATGTCTCCATAACCCCCACCATATGATGTGACCTCACCTCTCTGTCTCAATCTACTCCCATATAGATTGTGACTCACCTCATGTCTCATCTACCCTCCATATAGATGTGACCCACCTAATGTTCCATCTACCCTCCATAAGATTTTGTCATCACCTCGTTTTTCCATCTACCCACATATAGATTGTGTCCTCACCTCATGTCTCCATCTACCCCCCATTTAGATGTGACCTCACATCGTCCATCTAACCCCCCCCCCAAGATAGATGGTGAAACCTCACCTTGTTGGTCTCCATCTACCCCCCAGATAGATGGTGACCTCACTCGTGTCTCCATCTAACCCTCATATGATTGTGAACTCACCTCATGTATCATCTACCCCCCAGATAGATTGTGACCTCACCTCATGTCTCATCTACCCCCATATAGATTGTGACCCTCACCTCATGTCTCCATCTACCCTCCATCTAGTTGTGACTCACTGTTGTCTCCATTACCACCCATATAGATTGTGACCTCACCTCGTGTCTCCATCTACCCCCATTAGATTGTGACCTCACCTCAATGTCTCCATCTACCCTCCATATAGATGTGACATCACCTATTCTCAATCTGACCCCCCATAGAGATTGTGTCTCACTTGTGATCCATATCACTCCCATATGATTGTGACCTCTCCTCAGTCTCCATCTAACCCCCATAAGATGGTGCCTCACCTAATGTCTCCTCTACCCATATAGACTTCTGACTCACCTGTGTCTCCATTACCCCCCATATAGATTGTGACTAACCTAATGTCTCCATTACCCCCCCATAGAGATTGTGACATTCACCTCATGTCTCCATCAACCCCACCAAATAGATTGTGACCTAACCTTCGTCGTCCAGTACTCTCCCTATAGATTGTGACAATCACCTCATGTCTCCATCTACACTCCATATAGAGTGTGACCTCACCTCATGTCTAATCTACCCTCCAGATAGATTGTGTCTCACCTCGTTTTTCCATCACCCCCTATAGATTGGGTCCTCACCTCATGTCTCCATCTACCCCTTTAGATGGTGACCCACAAGTGTCCCATCTACCCCATATAGATTGTGACCTCACCTTGTGTCTCCATCTACCCCCCTATCGAGTGTGACCCACTCGTGTCTCCATCTACCTCATATAGATTGTGACCTCACTTCATGTCTCCCATCTACCCCCCATATAGGATTGTGACCTACCTCTGTCTCCATCTAACCCCATATAGATTGTGACCGCACCGCATTCTCCATCTACCCTCCATATAGATTGTGAAACTCACCTCGGGTCTCCATCTACCCCCATATAGATTGTGACATCCCTCGGTCTACATCTACCCCATATAGATGTGACCTAACTAATGTCGCCATTACCCTCCATATAGATTGTGACTCACCTAATGTCTCCATCTAACCCCACCATATAGATTGTGACCTCACCTCATGTCACTCCATCTACCCTACCATCTAGATTGTGACTCACCTCGGGTCTCTATCGACCCTCCATATAGATTGTGACCTCACTCGTGTATTCATTACCCATGCATATATTGATTGGTGACCTCACTTCGTCTCCATCTACTCCCATATAGATTGTGACCCACCTCATGTCTCCATCTACCCTCCAATAGAATTGTAAACCTCAAAGTTTGAGATTGTGTACTGGATTGGACAAACTTGGCCTGCTAACAAATTTTACTCAGACGATTCTCATCCACAAACACATGTATGGTGGACGTAGATACGTCACCCAACACTTCTATGGGCTCACGGATCAAGGGAGCGGTCGGTGCAGCACACGTGAGGCACCATACCGCTCCATAGCCGGGAAAAAATAGGACATGGTCCATATTTCCTCGTGTACGCGGCATGCGCATATGTTCGTCACTTCCTCCGCTCCCCGAATGCTTCCGTGTGCCCGCGCGCCCGGTGCAGCGGGCAACGGAAGTCGGGATGTCGCATTATTCAAATTTCAAAGTGTATTAGTTGTCAAACGGTTAAAGAGATAGGGGATGGGGGGAGGGGAGGGGAAAACACACAGGAGAAAAAGGAATCCATGGATACAATAATTGTACCAATATGGGGGGAGAGGGGGCTACAGAAAAGGTATCAACCAATTCCAGTTTGGAGAGAAAATACAACAACAGAGAAATTCATAAAAATCCATGCAGTAGACTGTAATTATCCAAAATACCTTGATGCCCACGTTTCTAATCCCCCCCCCCCCCCCCCCCCCCCCCCCCCCCCCCCCCCCCCTTACTTCAGTGACTTTGGATAGATGGGAATAAGGAGAATAAGAAAGGGGAAGGAAAAGATTGAAAGAAAGAAAAGGAAGGGCCATGACCGCCCCTATGCCTGGTGTTTAGTGCTCTTTAGGCCGGCGCCACACGTGCCGCTTTGTCGCGATTGCAAACGCAAACGCAGGACAAAAGTCGCCGCCCAAGGGGCGGGCCTCGGCCAGATCGCATCGGTGTTTCTATCGGGAAAGAGCCGCCGGTGTTTGCGGTTAAGTTCACCGTCCGCGCCGAACCGCGAACGTACTTGTACAATTCCAGATAACGAGAGAGAGGTTACAAAGGCGACAAATGAAACCAAGTGTCGGAGAGCGAGCGCTCTCTTTGGGTATAGTTCAGATGCTCTCGTCCAGCGCAGGCTCCCGACACGACTGGTGCAAGGCGGGAGGATCAGTGGACGACAGCAAGCGTTTAATTGTAATGAGGCAAATCACACACCCTTCCTTCTCACTGCACTTTAAATCCACCAATCCAATTTCGTTTTTGAATCCAGGGAACAGCAGGACCCAGGTAGGGGAGTCATAGGACAGTCAAGAGCACCCGAAAAAGGAACCCTCCTAACCAAAACTAATAAAATCCACACATCTTATCCCCGTTGACAAAGTGTAGGTACAGCTGGTTTATTCTTTGAAAATCTGTAAAACATCAAACCTCTACTTAAAACAATAGATTAACAAACTTACCAAAATTGCTGAATAAGTTAACATCAACTTTCTGAGTGACGAGTATTGACAACAGAGCAGAAAAATTGTTTGTCCATTTTGACAACCAATAAGTCCGGTGTAACCGTTAAGTAAAATATCATTGATTCAAACTCACGCTCAGCGTTGGAAACAAACCCACACCACAATCCACAAGCCGCACACCAACCTGGCAAGTGACGAGGCAGAATGTGGACAAATATCAAAATGAATCCAGCTCCTGAGGTCAAACTCTCAAGAAACTGCAATTCAATATCAATTCCGGACTTTATCCCAAATGATGCAAATCAATTTAACCACAATATAAAGTATCTGTTGCCAAGCACCGCCAACTTCACACCAAAGCCTCGATCCCTAAGCGATCCTACCCCTTCTTGACAAAGGAATCCAACTTACTTGTGTCCCTCTCCCCAAAAAACACACAATGTGACCATAATACAAAGCAAACTAAAGGGGAGGTGGGCTGGAACAATTTTTCTCAGCCAAAAGATGGCGTGCCCTTCCTGGCACCCCTTATATCCCTATAAAGTCTCCACCCCCCCAAGATATCAGCCACCTATCAAATCACTGAAAGTTAACCCCCAACTCGAAACCACCGCCTTTTCCTGCCCTCCCAGCACACATCCTGTCATAGCCGCATCGCCACTTTTCAGCTATCTCCATGCTAACATTACTTGACTCATCTGACTCTATAACTAATGAACGCAAGGATGCGCCCCGTTGGCTGTGGCCAGGGGATCCTTGTGTTGTTGATGACACATGGCCAGTGCTGAACACATGTCTTTGTAGAACACTAGACGCAGGGTAGGACCTGAAATATGCAAGACCTGTGGGGCATGGAGAACCGGAAGCTGGAGGGATGGTGTGCGGCAGGAGTTGTATGTGATGGGGACGTGGTTGTTGCTGTTGGTTGTAGTGGTAGTAGTGTCACGTCCTCATTTGCGGGACAACAGGGGCCTTATCATTTGGGACGTGAGGGTACACCCCCCCCCCCCCCCCCCCCCCCCCCCCCCCCCCCACCCCCCCCCCCTGATCTTGGCAGCAGGAGCTTTCTGGGTTTTCCAGCCAATAATTATATTTGCAATGACGTATTTATAAGTGAAAAACATAAAAATACAATTGCTTTAAAGTGTATAAGTGCCTTTTCGGGAATTGCAGCAGCGCACGTAAGCACAAGCCAATGTGGATAAACAAATACGGCAGAAAATACATTCGCACTAACAATTCATAAGCAGGGGCGTCGCTAGGTCAGAGATCCGGGGGCCCGTGCCCCGGATCTTTTGACCGTGCCCGAAGATCCCAGGCAATTTTCCTCACCTATTCATCGTACTATGTCTCAGGACGTAGATAGCGATGAGGGCGTGAAGAGGGATGAACGGAGCCGGTGGCACTGATGAGCACTGTGTGTGGGAGGCGCCGCGGCTACGTTTCCAATGCAGGGGAGCAGGAGAGCGGGTGATGACCGTCCACGCACCTCATCGCGGCAGTGAAGGTGAGAAGCCGGAAGAGAGCTGAGGCGAGGAATAAGTGTTTTTTGTTTTTTTTAATTGTAGCAATGGGGGGGGGGGGCACATTTAGGTGGAATTGTCATTACAGATCGGCTATGGGAAAAATAACATCCGGGCGCTTTGTTGGATATTAGGGGGCTGTGGAGACAGTACTGGGGTCTGTGGGGAATATTAACGGGGGTTTGTGGGCACATTACTTGGAGCAGTAAAGACATTAGGGGTGTGCAGTAGCGGACATTACAGGGGGCTATAAAGCATGGAGGGAGCTGTGGGGGACATTTACAGGGGACCTCTAGGGGAAAGTACTGGTGGAGCTGCTGAAGAAATTGAGGGGGGCGGTTGGAGAACAATTACTGGGGGCCATACTCAGGGGCGGATTGCATAGTGGCCGCGAGGTTGTGCCGTCTACCCGGCTCCGAGAGAAAGGCTGGAGGCTGCGCACGTCATGGGACAGCTCTCCGACGGTGAGGGCACCATTACTTGGGGCTGGTCGGGCGAGAAAATCTAGAGGTGGGGACTGTGACCAAAATTGGGGGGAGGTAGGCGGATATTACGGGGGCTATATGGGACTTTTAAGTGTGGGATCGTGGGCGACATTGGGGGCTGTGAAAAAACCATTGGAGGGGCCTGTGGGGGATCGATTATATGGGGACTGATACGGGAAATTCTTCGCAGTGTGCTGTGGGGGAAATGGGGGCTGTGAAAACATGGGGGGGCCTTGGGGGATTTTGCTGGGGTTGTCGGGGCGAGTTTTCAGTGTGGCTGTGGGGGAAATGGGGGTGTGGGGGACATTACTGGGGATTAGGGGACTTCTCCGTAGGGCTGTGGGGGGATTAAGGGGACATGTGCGACAACTATTGGTGAGTTTATTCTTGAAAGTGGGCACGATTAGGTCGAATTATTAGTTTAGGGTCATTATGAGTGTTAGGGCACAGTAATTAAGTGTAGATGATTCTTACTGTTAGTTCACACTTAGGGACAATTTATTAGGTGGGTGCACAATGAGAGACGGTAATGTTAAATTATGGGGCTTTATTTGATAAACCAGATTTGTATTGTCGGTATCTATATGTGTATATATGATTTATAGGTAATATAGGTTTTAATATGTTATGTAGGAAGCATTTATTATTTTTGTATTAACAGCATTTTCAGGAGGACTTTCTGTGTATCTGTAATAGGGTCCCTTTCACATGGTCGTACTATGATTATCTCTACGAACAGCGGCTAGCATACGACGGCCCTGCTGACAGGACTTTCTTATGAAGAGGGGAGGGGGTTGAAGGCTGGTCAACCTTCCAAGTCCCAGTCAAGAGTCCTGGCATGCGAAGGGGCTACATACAGGATGCAAGTGTTAGGGGTAAGCAGCAGGATAACGCCATTAGGGGACCAAGATGATGGGGACATAAAAAAACATAAGAGTTGTGCGTGAACTCCACAGGGAGGACTCGTGGCTGAAGAGGAGACTTGGTGATGCTGGGCTAACAGAGAAGATAGAGGAAACACACTCACCGCTGCATGGATGTAACAGGGGATAGGGATTCTTTGTGTTTTTCTGTATGTGTCGTGTAGAGGTTGTGCACAGGGGTGGGCCTTAATAAAAGTCTGAGGGTACTATGATTGGGGGCGTGCCCGGACTTTTTCCCCTAGCAACGCCCGTTTATAAGTGAGATCGGCATAAAGTTACCATTACTCATAAGGCAATTAGTGAGGTGAACTTAAACCAAATCATCATCAAGCGTTCTAAAATACACATAACCATCAAAGTGTATATTACAACTATACAATGGGGGTCAGGTATACGGCACGAATCGGGTTTTTCCGCGGGTTATCCGAAATTTGCGCTGATTTTCTCTGAATTGCCCGGGATTTGGGGCAAATGATCGGTGGTGGTGAATGGCGCGGCCGGCACGTGACGGGAAATCGGGGGGCGTGGCTGTAAGAAAAAACCCGACGGAATTTCGGAAAAAACCGCGTATTTAAAAAAAAAAAAAAGTGTTGCTTACATTGGCGCCTAGGGGAACCTTAACCGTAGAGAAAGAGTTCTTAGTCATCCGGAAGTGGGGGGCCTGCAGCGGAACCTGTGTCCATCAGTGTCTAGCTAACGGAATAGCAAAATGGGTGTGTGAAATTTGTGAAAATTGTAGTTTTTGTATACGCGCTGTCCTGAGGCTAAAATGGATGACGATTAGGTGAAAAGTAGTTTTATATTTAGATAATTTTCCGGACAAGCATTTCGCAGGACGGAGAGTCCTCTTCATACAGTCCAATACAGAAATGTACACTGGGAGCAGTAGAGTGGGAGGAGCAATGACAGATTGAAGATACAGGGACCAGCTTACATGGGTAATGTAACATTGTAATGATAGTAATGGGTATTCCACTATTGCATGACGTGGTGATCCGGGTGTATCAGGGAGTATACCAAAAACCTGCAATTCTTTATTTATATAGTGACCACAGATTATACAGAGGTTGCCAATTGGTCCATGTCCCAATGGGGCTCACATCTTAATCAACCAGTATGTTTGAAGTGTGGGAGGAAAACCAGAGGACCCGGAGGATACCACACAACACAACATACAAGCTCTTGGCAGATGTTGACCTGCGGGGGGTGGGAGTTGAACCCAGGACCCAGCGCTGCCAAGGCAGAGAGCTACCCATCAGCACCGTGCCGTTCCAGGATACATTATTGTAGATCAATAGTATACAATGGGAAAAGTGACCTGTGCAAATATAATGATACAATGCATGTAGACATTGGCAGTGCAAAGTGTCATTGTATAGGTATAGAAGGTATGTCCTGTGTGGGTTTGTTTGTAAATGCTATTCCTGGTACTATAGAGTTACTATATCAGTACAGAGATATACAGAGTAATGTAACTATAAATATATAAAGTGTCACTGATTCTAAAGTTGTTAGCCATGTTCTGTAGCAATGCAAACTTAGTTTACGTATATGGAGTGCTGTTAGTTGAAGAGAAGGGGCACTTAACATACATGTACGAGGAGATACTCGAGGGGCATTGTCCAACCGGACTGCAAATTGCCGTGATTCACTAAGATCGTGCGCCCGATATCCGCATGTGTTTCACTCCCCGTCAGGTCGCCGGGTTCACCTTCTTATTCATGGTGCAGGGAAGTTGTATTGTCTTGCCGACAAATTTGAATGTTAAATCCCGCGCTAAGTCGAATCAGTAGGATAGCTCTGACGCCCCTCCCCACCCCCCCAATTTGTTGGATGAAGACAGCGCAGCGCCACCACAATCCGATCGCGTGTGACACAATTTCCCCTGTTAAATATCTGTCACAGCCGTGACAACCCCAAAATCCGAATAAATGTGCCCGCGGACCATTAGAAATAAGCCCCATTGTGTGACTTAGTAGAGGTTTCGTATAAATTCAACCATAACAAACAAAAACATCGCCTTTAAAGAGCCAGAAATCATTATACATAAAAAGAGATGGACCACCCCAAGAGGAAGTGAGATGGTGTACTATTCAAATCCCGAGCCATTTCAGGAGCCAGAAGAGCCGGCTCTAGTAGTGAGTTGAGACTAATGAGCCAGCTCGCTAGAGAGCGGATCTCCCATCCTATTTTCCACACATAATTCCAAATATGATAGTTCCCTAAAATGGAAAAGATATTAGATAAATGGCTCCTAGGAAAAAGTGCCCAATAGCCAAACCAACGCCTGGAACCAACCTTAAATGAAGAAAATGGAGATAAAAACTACGGTAAACATAAAATAACCGACCTAAATTATATAAGGGAAAAGGATCATGTTCCATCAAGACAAGGGGAGATTGTGGTGGCTGGACAATTAACATCGCATCAATTCTATCTCTCCAAATTCTTGTAGGCGTCACCTCCACCAGCGCCAAGCCATATGCTCGCAAATCCTGCCATCTACTCTCATGGCACTCCAAAAAATGTGTCATCTCAAATCTTCTCAAGTCGTATAAAGGAGCTTTCCAGCTTCTCGACATCCATAATGTGCTCCTAGATACGGTTCTCAATTCACGTGTGGTCATGCCCAGCATTATTATCAGTATAGCGTACTAAACTGCCACCAGGCAGGCCCCAGTCTAGTTGGAATCACTCACCGCTAGTCAGTCCAAGTCTTGTATAACTATTCCACCAGTCGTTTTTGGGGTTCGTAATCAGTGCAACAGTCAATCATTGTAATCAAGTATCACTGCCACGGTCTTTAGTGTGTATAATCATGGCGCCACTCTGTTCATTCTAGTATAATAATGCCACCAGCTCAGTCTGGGTGAGGTATAATTCACTAGGCAGTACACGTCTAGTACAATCACTGACACCCAGTCGTCTTGGTGTGGTTTAATCACTAGTCAGTCCACAGCAGTATAATCACTGCCACCATCAGTCCCTGGTGTGGTATAATCACTAGTCAGTCATAGTTGATAATCATGCCACAGTCGTCTATGGTGTGGTATAATCACTAGTCAGTCCACAGTTAGACATCAATGGCCAACCAGTCCGTTCTTATTTAGTTTCATCATTTCAGCATTGCCACCAGTCGTCTTTATGGAGAACAATCAATATAACCCGTCCTCAGGCTAGGGTAAACAACAATCACAACTGTGAGTCCCAGTATAGGATAATACTGGCAAAAGTTAGTCCTGGTGTTGGTATAATAACTGCTACCAGTTCAGCCTCAGTTGTAAACCGTCAGGTCGTAGTGAGTTACAGTCCCTGGTATAGGCCTGTTTCAGTCTAGTGAATCACTGCTAAAAGTAAGTCCTTGGTGTAATATAATCCTGGCACTAGTCAGTCGTGGTGATTAATATAATCCTGGCAAGTCAGTCCGTGGTGTAATAATAACTGGCACTAGTCATCTCGGTGTGATATAAGCCCTGGCACTAGTCAGTCCGTGTGTAATATCATCCCTGGCACTATCAGTCCTTGGGTAATATAAGCCCTGGCACTAGTCAGTCCTTGGTGTAATATAATCCCTGGCACCGAAGTCCTTGGTGTACTATAATCCCTGGCACTAGCAGTCCTGTGGGGTAACCTCATAATCCCTGGCACTAGCGGTCTGGTGTAAATAATCCTGGACCACTAGTCGGTCCGTGGTGTAATATATATCTGCACCAGTCAGGCTTGGGTAATATAATCCCTGGCATAGCAGTCCTTGGGGTAATATAATCCTGGCAACAGTCAGTCCAGGGTGTAATATAATCCCTGGCATAGTCAGTCCTGGTGTAAAGAGAAATCCCTGGCACTAGTCAGGTCGTGGTGTGATATAATCCCTGGCACCGTCAGTACTTGGTGTAATATAATCTGGCACTAGTAGTCTGGCCCCGTACCCCCCTATAATCCCTGGCACAGTCCAGCCTTGTGTAATATAATCCTGGCCACTGTCGGTCGTGGTGTAATATAATCCCGCCATTAGTCAGTCCGTGTGTAATATAATCCGCCCACTAGTCAGTTCCTTGGTATAATATAATCCATGGCACATCAGTCCTTGGTGTGATATTATCCCTGGCATAGTCGGTCGGGTGTAATATAATCCTGCCACTAGTCAGTTCCGTGGTGTAATATAAATCCCTGCCACTGTTCGTCCTGGTCTAATTAAGCCCTGGCACCAGGTCAGCCTTGTGTGATATTATCCTGGCCTAGTTCAGTCCTTGGTGTAATATAATCCTGGCACCAGTCAGTACTGGTGTAATATACTCCCGGCACCAGTCAGTCCTTGGTGAATAATCCTGGCACTAGTCAGGCCGTGGTGTAATCGAATCCCTGGCACTAGTCCGGTCCGTGGTGGTAATTCTAATACCTGGCACTAGTCACTCCTTGGTGTAATATAATCCCTGGCACTAGTCAGTCCGTGGTGTAATATAATCCCTGGCACTAGTCACTCCTTGGTGTAATATAATCCCTGGCACCAGTCAGTCCGTGGTGTAATATAATCCCTGGCACTAGTCGGTCCGTGGTGTAATATAATCCCTGCCACTAGTCAGTCTGTGGTGTAATATAATCCCTGGCACTAGTCAGTCCTTGGTGTAATATAATCCCTGGCACTAGTCAGTACTCAGTCTATTGTAATCACTATTTAAAGATAAATAATATGTTGTTCAGCAACCACATATATAGAAATACATGGTGCTGAATATAATAAAGAAATAATATCACCAGAGTCCATGCTGCTGGTGGAGGCTACTGCCCTGCTCGTATAGCTACTTGCACGTGGCTTCCTCAGGAGTAGTGGAGTATTTTATTGAGGGGGGTGACCTGGTGTGTATAACCGCTCTGCCTCCTTTATATATGCTTCTTCCATGTACTCAGTGTTATGGCCAAACAAGTATTTCCGGACGCGGCTGGTAAGCAGGGTGCACTCACAGTGCGTCTCCACTAGTTAGACTGAGGACTGACTGGTGGCAGTGATTATATTACACCACAGCCAGCTCGCTAGAGAGCGGATCTCCCATCCTATTTTCCACACATAATTCCAAAGATGATTAGTTCCCTACATGGAAAAGATATTAGAAATGGTCCTAGGAAAAATGCTGCCCATAGCAAAATCAACGCTGGAGACAACCTAAACATGAAAAAAATGGAGATAAAACATACTGTACACATAAAATAACCGACCTAAATTATATAAACGGGGAAAAGGATCATTTCTCATTCAAGACAAGGGGAGATGTGGTGGACAATTTAACTATCCGCATCAATTCTATCCTCTCCAAATTCTTGTAGGCGTCACCTCCACCAGCGCCCAAGCCATATGCTCGCAAATCCTGCCATCTACTCTCATGGCACTCCAAAAAATGTTTCATCTCAATCTTCTCAAGCTCCGTAGAAAGGAGCTTTCCAGCTTCTACGACATCCATAATGTGCTCCTAGATACGGATTCTCAATTCACGTGTGGTCATGCCCAGCATTATTCTCAGTCTAGCGTACTCACTGCCACCAGTCAGTCACCAGTCTAGTGTAATCACTACCGCTAGTCAGTCCAAGTCTTGTATAACTATTCCACCAGTCGTTTTTGGGGTTCGTAATCAGTGCAACAGTCAATCATTGTAATCAAGTATCACTGCCACGGTCTTTAGTGTGTATAATCATGGCGCCACTCTGTTCATTCTAGTATAATAATGCCACCAGCTCAGTCTGGGTGAGGTATAATTCACTAGGCAGTACACGTCTAGTACAATCACTGACACCCAGTCGTCTTGGTGTGGTTTAATCACTAGTCAGTCCACAGCAGTATAATCACTGCCACCATCAGTCCCTGGTGTGGTATAATCACTAGTCAGTCATAGTTGATAATCATGCCACAGTCGTCTATGGTGTGGTATAATCACTAGTCAGTCCACAGTTAGACATCAATGGCCAACCAGTCCGTTCTTATTTAGTTTCATCATTTCAGCATTGCCACCAGTCGTCTTTATGGAGAACAATCAATATAACCCGTCCTCAGGCTAGGGTAAACAACAATCACAACTGTGAGTCCCAGTATAGGATAATACTGGCAAAAGTTAGTCCTGGTGTTGGTATAATAACTGCTACCAGTTCAGCCTCAGTTGTAAACCGTCAGGTCGTAGTGAGTTACAGTCCCTGGTATAGGCCTGTTTCAGTCTAGTGAATCACTGCTAAAAGTAAGTCCTTGGTGTAATATAATCCTGGCACTAGTCAGTCGTGGTGATTAATATAATCCTGGCAAGTCAGTCCGTGGTGTAATAATAACTGGCACTAGTCATCTCGGTGTGATATAAGCCCTGGCACTAGTCAGTCCGTGTGTAATATCATCCCTGGCACTATCAGTCCTTGGGTAATATAAGCCCTGGCACTAGTCAGTCCTTGGTGTAATATAATCCCTGGCACCGAAGTCCTTGGTGTACTATAATCCCTGGCACTAGCAGTCCTGTGGGGTAACCTCATAATCCCTGGCACTAGCGGTCTGGTGTAAATAATCCTGGACCACTAGTCGGTCCGTGGTGTAATATATATCTGCACCAGTCAGGCTTGGGTAATATAATCCCTGGCATAGCAGTCCTTGGGGTAATATAATCCTGGCAACAGTCAGTCCAGGGTGTAATATAATCCCTGGCATAGTCAGTCCTGGTGTAAAGAGAAATCCCTGGCACTAGTCAGGTCGTGGTGTGATATAATCCCTGGCACCGTCAGTACTTGGTGTAATATAATCTGGCACTAGTAGTCTGGCCCCGTACCCCCCTATAATCCCTGGCACAGTCCAGCCTTGTGTAATATAATCCTGGCCACTGTCGGTCGTGGTGTAATATAATCCCGCCATTAGTCAGTCCGTGTGTAATATAATCCGCCCACTAGTCAGTTCCTTGGTATAATATAATCCATGGCACATCAGTCCTTGGTGTGATATTATCCCTGGCATAGTCGGTCGGGTGTAATATAATCCTGCCACTAGTCAGTTCCGTGGTGTAATATAAATCCCTGCCACTGTTCGTCCTGGTCTAATTAAGCCCTGGCACCAGGTCAGCCTTGTGTGATATTATCCTGGCCTAGTTCAGTCCTTGGTGTAATATAATCCTGGCACCAGTCAGTACTGGTGTAATATACTCCCGGCACCAGTCAGTCCTTGGTGAATAATCCTGGCACTAGTCAGGCCGTGGTGTAATCGAATCCCTGGCACTAGTCCGGTCCGTGGTGGTAATTCTAATACCTGGCACTAGTCACTACTTGGTTGTAATATAATCCTGGCATAGTCAGTCCGTGGTGTAATATAATCCCTGGCATATGTCACCTTGGATGTAATATAATCCCTGGACACCAGTCATCCTGGTGTAATATAATCCCGGACTAGTCGGTACGTGGTGTAATAGAATCCTGCCACTGTCCAGGTCTGTGGAGTAATATAATCCCTGGCATAGTCAGTCCTTGGTGTAAATAATACCTGGCACTGTCAGCACTCAGTCTATTGTATCACTATTTAAAGATAAATAATATGTTGTTCAGCCACCACAGATATAGAATACATGGTGCTGAATATAAGTAAAGAAATATATCACCAGAGTCCATGCTGATGGTGGAGGGCTACTGCCGCTCGGTATAGCTACTTGAACGTGGCTTCCTCAGGAGTAGGGGAGTATTTTATTAGCGGGGTGACCTGTGTGTATAACCGTCTGCCGCCTATATATGCTTCTTCCATGTACTCAGTGTTATGGCCAAACAATATTTCGGACGCGGCTGGGAAGCAGGGTGCCTCACAGTGCCGTTTCTACACTAGTTAGGACTGAGGAATGATGGTGCAGGAGTGATGCTATTACACCACTGACTGACTGTGCAGTGATATTATGTACACCACTGACTGACGGTGGCAGTGATTATATTACACCATGGAAGATGGTGGCAGTGATTATATTACAAACCACGAATGACCGGTGGCAGTGATTATATTACACACGGACTGACTGGTGGCAGTGATTATATTACACCATGAATGACGGTGGCAGGATTATATTACACGCTGACTGAATGGGTGGCAGTGATAGATTACACCACGGACTGACTGGTGGCAGTGAATTATATGCACCACGGAGACCTGGTGGCAGGATTATATTTACACCACGGATTGACTGGTGGATAGTTGATTATGGACACCAGGATGAATGGTGGAGTGAATTATATTACCCACGGACTGACCGGTGGCAGTGATCTATATTAAACCACGGATTGAATGGTGTAGTGATTATATTACAACCACGGACTGACTGGTGGCAGGATTATATTACACCACGGAAGGGACTGGTGGCAGTGATTATATACACCACGGCACGGACCGGTGGCAGTGATTATATTACACCAAGGATTGACTGGTGGTAGTGAGTATATTACACAAGGACTGACTGGGGCAGTGATATTTAACACGGGACTGACCGGTGGCAGTGAGTATATTACACCACGGATTGACTGTTGGTAGTGATTATATTTACACCACGGACTGAATCGGTGGCAGGAAAACTGATTAGATTACACCACTGGACATGACTGGTGCAGGAGTAATTAGAACCCACGGAATGACTAGGTGGCAGTGATTATATTACACCAACGGACTGACCGTGGCAGTGATTATATTACACAACCTCGATCGTGACTGGTGGTAGTGATATTTACCCACGGATGACTGGTGGCACAGTGATGATATCTACACACGACGACTGGTGCAGTGATTATATTACTCCAGGACGAATGGTGGCGTGATTATATTACAACAACGGATGATAGTGGCAGTGATTATAATTACACAACGGACGGACTGGTTGGCAGTGATTATATTAACACCACGGACTGACGGTGGCTGTGATTATATTACAAACGGACTGGATGTGGCAATTGATTATATTCACCACGGACTGCCAGGTGGCGTGATTCTATTACAAAAACGGACTGACGGTGGCAGTGATTATATTACACCATCGGACGACTGCGTGGCAGTGATTAACATTACACTAAATCCTGTCCGTCTTGGAATAGGGGTATCGCGAGAGAAAAGTTGAGTTTTACGGATGGGTTGCGCTGGTAACAGGCATAAGAACCAAAGCGAATTTTGGCAAGGATTGGTTAACTTATTAGAAGGATAAAACAATATTTAGGTTCATAGGTGTGACGCGTTTGGGATAACCCTTCATGAAATACTGACAACAATGGACTTGGGTTACTGGGTGTAGATGCTGATGGCAGTCCTGTCTGTCACAGGAGAGAGATCACCTCACTTATATATAAGCATATAATCTCTCACACCAGAAGAGGAAAACCTCTTATTCCTAAATGTCTAGGACGCTGGGTCCGAAAGGGTTGTCCCTACCTGCTACTGTATATTAAAAAAAGTGTGATATACAGGTAGCAGGGGAGGGGACAAACCCCTTTGGGGTCTGATGAAGGGTTATCGAAAGCGCACCACCTATGAACCTAAATATTGTTTATAACTTCTAATAAAGTTGAACCAAAGCCAATTACCAAAATTCGCTTTGGTTACTTATCTGGTAGCAAGCGCACCCATCCGTAAAAACAAACTTTTCTCTCGCTATACCCATATTTTACGGTCCATGGACACGGTTATTGGAGCGTTTGGGAGTGTGAAGTAGCCTAAGGAGAAGGGAATTAATTACTACATCTTGTGTATGTAACCAAAAGTTGCTTCAAGGTGAGCACTCTATGACTTAACCTGACAAAATACTATGCCGTCAACGGTATAACAAGAGCCTCCCCCCCCCCTCCTCCACTCGATTCCTCCAGGCGAGTCATCTATCGTGGTCTTTTTGTTTTCTCTATCTTTTTCGTCTCGGAATAGCACAGTCCGGAACACCAATAGTCCTCTTGTAGTGTATCACTGCCCCTAGTCAGTGCCTCAGTTTTTACTCAGTCTAGTGCCGAGCTGGATTAAGGGGGACGGAGGCCTTGGCATCTACTCTGCTTATTTTACTTCAATTAAAAGTTTCATCCCAGAAATAAGATAATGTTTCTCCAGGACACATCCGCTGAAGGCATCCTTTTACACACCTCAGCTTCGCCAGAACTAAATCCACAACTCAGCTGCGAGAAACATAGACACATACACACTTCAGACGTGTTATACATTCCTATTACCAACCCAAAAAAAACCCTTTTCATCCTCTGAAGACCATCCTATTACACCCTTGACCCCCCCGTAGATGGTTTCAGAAAACAATAATACACACTCAGCCACTGCAGACCTTCGATAAACCTCAGTGTGAACAGAACATCATAATAAACCCGTGTCAAGTGCAGAAACACACCTAAGTTGGTGTGAGTAGTGTAATTAGCATATGAAAGTCATCTCCACATATAATGGTGGATAAGGGGAATCATGGGTAATGCTTCACCTTAATTTATAAATCTTGCATTCCCTCGAACTTGATGCCCCTGCAGCAAAACAGCAAACACAGTCAATGGAGTATCATAAAGTTTTCTCCGACAGCACATTAACTAGGGAGGCAGCAAGCCATAGCAGATTCTGAATGGGGGCCCCTTAAAGGGGTAATTCTATGAAGAAAAGACTCTTAAATAACTTACTCAGGATAACAAACATAAACATTCAATCCTGGGTGTATAACAATTGCGGTGCCCCAGGATCTGACAGTGAATCATTAGGGTGGGATGTCAGTCTCTGGTGTGGTATAATCACTAGTCAGTCCACAGTCTAGTACAATCACTGCCACCAGTCAGTTCTTAGTTTAGTTTCATCATTTCAGCATTGCCACCAGTCAGTCCTTTATGTAGAACAATCAATATCACCAGTCCTCAGGCTAGTGTAAACAACAATCACAACTGTGAGTCCACAGTATAGTATAATACTTGCACCAGTTAGTCCCTGGTGTGGTATAATAACTGCTACCAGTCAGCCCTCAGTCTGTAAACCGTCAGTTCTTAGTGAAGTACAGTCCCTGGTATAGGCCTTGTTTTCAGTCTAGTGTAATCACTGCTAAAAGTCAGTCCTTGGTGTAATATAATCCCTGGCACTAGTCAGTCCGTGGTGTAATATAATCCCTGGCACTAGTCAGTCCGTGGTGTAATATAATCCCTGGCACTAGTCAGTCCTCGGTGTGATATAATCCCTGGCACTAGTCAGTCCTTGGTGTAATATAATCCCTGGCACTAGTCAGTCCTTGGTGTAATATAATCCCTGGCACCAGTCAGTCCTTGGCTAGTTAGACTGAGGACTGACTGGTGGCAGTGATTATATTACACCACTGACTGACTGGTGGCAGTGATTATATTACACCACCTAGTTAGACTGAGGACTGACTGGTGGCAGTGATTATATTACACCACGGACTGACTGGTGGCAGTGATTATATTACACCACTGACTGACTGGTGGCAGTGATTATATTACACCACGGACTGACACCACGGACTGACTGGTGGCAGTGATTATATTACACCACGGACTGACTGGTGGCAGTGATTATATTACACCACGGACTGACCGGTGGCAGTGATTATATTACACCACGGACTGACTGGTGGCAGTGATTATATTACACCACCACACTTTTGGGTCTATACTGTAAGATGGGTCACACTATGGGGTCTATACTGTAAGAGGGGTCACACTATGGGGTCTATACTGTAAGAGGGGTCACACTATGGGGTTTATACTGTAAGAGGGGTCACACTATGGAGTCTATACTGTAAGAGGGGTCACACTATGGGGTCTATACTGTAAGAGGGGTCACACTGCAGAATATTACTAAATACTGGTTCCTCAGACTTCAATAATCTGGCGTCCCCACAACACAATTCTGTTGAATCGCGGTAATAAACGTGGCGCACGATCCAACTCTGCACTGGAACGTAACTTTAGATGCAGAAATTTGTGTCACGGTGGGCATAGTGTAGACACTTCTAAATACATGTGCAAGAAGCTTCTACATTCCTTTTTGTGCAAAGTCTGCTGGAAAACTGACACAAATGAAGGCTAATGGGTTCTAGACTACTAAGCAGTGGTAGTGCTGCAGTTGCTTCCTCGGGTCACTAGATGGCACCCTATCCCTGTGATAGAGGAGCTGTCAGATACTATGGTGTGCCCCCTACAGTACAGATGGAGGTAGTGCAGCCATGGTATTGCTGGGTAGTTTGTAATCCATTATGATGGCATTTGCCTCTGTCTCTGCCCCTCTATGTACTGGTGGGAGGGCATCAGGTCCTGGACATTGTAAGCTTCTCGGAAGCCTTGGCTGAGTATCAAGAGCGACCAAGTCCTCAAGACTAAAAAAAGCATTGGCTGAAGGGGTTGTCTTAAGGTCACTGCGCTCCTGTCCCCCCTCCTAAATCAGGTGGTGGATGCTCCCGGGGATGAGGAAGGGCCCGTCCTGGAGCTGTGGAGTTGCCCCCATACTGGTCCATGCTGAACCTTCCATGTTACTGTGACTGACAGGAGATGGAGGGGTCGCTGAGGCTAGCCGGGTGCAGTGGTGGTGCGCTGACAACAAGCCACTTCTCTGGATATAGATGCAGTGAATGTGCCCTCTGTGGGGGGAGTCCTGGTGCCCTCCTCTCCCTCTGTGACCCGACATCATCTCACCATTACAGTCCAAATAGTAAAGTTACCCCCGTCTGTTCTGTGGATTTTGTCATCCTCCCTCAGGGCTCTCGGGGGTCCGGCTGTGCAGTGGGATACAACAAAATGTCAAGTCTGTGGTTCTTTAGGGTCTGGTGCTCTCCCCATCTGACACCCCTGCATGATCAACCCTCTATGTGCTGGACTACTGTTTTGGGATCACCCCCCCCCCTACAGGGTTCTACAGGAGAGGACATCCCTGTGGTGGGAGGAGCAATGATGCTCTAGGGCAGTGATGGAGACCGAGTGCCCAAACTACAACAAAGACCCGCTCATTTATCGCAAAGTGCCAACACAGAAATGTCATTTGTGATTTATACTCTCTTCTCTGTCACAGTTTTCATTGATACCAGCACCTGAGGACACAAATAAAGCAGAAAATAGTCCCAGGTCCAGCTGTCACTTTAAAATACCTCTGTGCACAGCAAGTCCTGGGCTGTATGGGACTGCAGGAAAATATCTGGAGTCCTCTCTGGTGATGGCCTGAGTGCCCACAGAAAGGGCTCTGAGTGCCACCTCTGGCACCAGTGCCATAGGTTAGCCATCACTGCTCTAGGGGGTTCTACAGGAGAGGACATCCCTGTGATGGAAGGAGCAGTGATGTCCTAGGGGTTCTGCAGGAGAGGACATGCCTGTGGTGGGAGGAGCAGTGATTCTCTAGGGGGTTCTGCAGGGGAGGACATCCTTGTTGTGGGAGGAGCAGTGATTCTCTAGGGCAGTGATGGCGAACCTATGGCACTGGTGCCAGAGGTGGCACTCAGAGCCCTTTCTGTGGGCACTCAGGCCATCACCAGAAATGACTCCAGGTATCTTCCTGCAGTCCCAGACAGCCCACGACTTGCTGTGCACAGAGCTATTTTAAAGTGACAGCTCTACCTGGGACTATTTTCTGCATTATTGGTGTCCTCAGGGGCTGGTATCAATGAAAACTGTGACAGAGAAGGGAGTATAAATCACAAATAGAATTTCTGTGTTGGCACTTTGCGATAAATAAGTGGGTCTTGGTTGTAGTTTGGGCACTCGGTCTCTAAAAGGTTCGCCATCACTGCTCTAGGGGGTTCTGCAGGGGAGGACATCCTTGTTGTGGGAGGAGCAGTGATTCTCTAGGGGGTTCTGCAGGGGAGGACATCCTTGTTGTGGGAGGAGCAGTCATATCAGACGAGGATGTACACTATAAGCCTAATCCAGTTGCACATCTCAGAGTTTGCTCTACTGTACAGTGCTGGGCTCAGCACTTGGTGGACTATTTAGCTTTGATTTAAATTGAGCAGGTGGACAATTGCTTAACTCTTCATTTGCTGGAGCAGATTTTGTATCTACCGCAGACCGTTCCTGATGCCGTTGCACACCACCATACACTGCAATGCACTGTGGTGGAGCGCACTAGTGTGCACCATAACACCTTGCATTATATGTTACACGAATGACCACCATACGTTACCACAGATGTCACCGTGACACCACATTACAGCAGTGAACACCACATTACAGCAGGCAGCGTTGCTTCATTGTCCCCTGCACACACCCAGTGGGGGTCATTTACTAAGGGCCCAATTCGCATTTTCCCGACGTGTTACCCGAATATTTCTGATTTGCGCCGATTTTCCCTGAATTGCCCCGGGATTTCGGCGCACGCGATTGGATTGTGGCACATCGGCGCCGGCATGCACGCGAAGGAAATCGGGGGGCGTGGCCAAACGAAAACCCGACGGATTTGGAAAAACCGCCGCATTTTTTTAAAAAAATGTGTCGCGAAACTTGCACTTACCTTGACTAGGAATAGGACCGTGAATTTCAGGGCATTCCGGCGGGCCTCAGCGCAGCAGCGACACCTGTTGGACGGTAGAGGAACTACCTTAGTGAATCGCCGGAAGACCCGAATCCACCGCAGAGAACGCGCCGCTGGATCGCGAATGGGCCGGGTAAGTAAATCTGCCCCACTATGTGTCACCTATGAGTGCAGGATACTGTGGCATCAGCTACTACAGCACAATATGACCCCAGGATCTCTGTGCCCTGTAGTCACTTCCAAAGCTGCAGACACATCACGTTTCATACTCCAGTCACATCCAGAGCTGCAATTTTATTGAATACTTCATTAATCTGGCACCCCCTGCACTGCTTGGGAAGTGCACCTTTCTTGCACCTTTAAAATAGAGCACAACACAATTCTGTTGAGTTGCAGTAACAAATGAGACGCACGATCCGACTCTGCACCAGAGCCGCCCCTTTATGTGCAAAATTTTATGGTGAGGCGGACACAGAGCAGCCGCAACACAAAACTGACGCAGACACATTATAAATACAAGAGTTTTGCACGTTATCTTCAGTGCAAAGTCAGACTGAAAACTCAAGCGCTTAAATAAACGTAGCCCAATGGGGCTCATTAATCAGGGCTTCTGCGACAGAACACTGGTGTAGAGGCCCTGAAATGATTGCAGATGCTAGCGCTTGTGATTATTTTCCCCTTTCCATGCTGGGGGGTGTGAGGGGGGGCACATCTGGTGGGGAGTGATCCAGTGCGTGGCGTCCTTTCCACACGTGAAGAGTCGCTGGATGAGCCTATTACTAGGCCAGGTATAAAGCTGAGAGAAGAGGATTGTGCAGGACTAGGAAGTACAGGGGCCTGTGTGGATTCTCTATGTGACTCCCCATGGAAAGCTATGCACTGAATTCTTAGAGGCTTTTAAAGGGAACCTCTCCCCAGGGACCTAATTTTCACTAAAGACAGGTTACAGGAGCCCATTACAGCTGCATTATAAATCTGCCTTCTCTAAGCATTTGTATTACAATATACACTCACCGGCCACTTTATTAGGTACACCTGTCCAACTGCTCGTTAACACTTAATTTCTAATCAGCCAATCACATGGCGGCAACTCAGTGCATTTAGGCATGTAGACATGGTCAAGACAATCTCCTGCAGTTCAAACCGAGCATCAGTATGGGGAAGAAAGGTGATTTGAGTGCCTTTGAACGTGGCATGGTTGTTGGTGCCAGAAGGGCTGGTCTGAGTATTTCAGAAACTGCTGATCTACTGGGATTTTCACGCACAACCATCTCTAGGGTTTACAGAGAATGGTCCGAAAAAGAAAAAACATCCAGTGAGCGGCAGTTCTGTGGGCGGAAATGCCTTGTTGATGCCAGAGGTCAGAGGAGAATGGGCAGACTGGTTCGAGCTGATAGAAAGGCAACAGTGACTCAAATCGCCACCCGTTACAACCAAGGTAGGCAGAAGAGCATCTCTGAATGCACAGTACGTCGAACTTTGAGGCAGATGGGCTACACAGCAGTGAGACCACATGGGTGCACTCCTTTCAGAGCTAGAAAGCCAGAAACTGCAGGCTACAATATTGCCAAGCTCATCGAATTGGAATATAGAAGATTGGAAAAACGTTGCCTGGTCTGATGAGTCCTCGTTTCTGCGCGACATGTATGGTGGTCGATTGGCGTCAACAACCTGAATCATGGATCCATCTGCCTTATCAGCGGTCAGGCGGGTGGTGGTGGTGTCCATGGTGGGGGAATATTTTCTGGGCACTCTTTGGACCCCTTGGTACAACTCCCAGCCTCCTGAGTATTGTTCTGTGACATGTCCATCCCTTAGAGCACAATGACCGTCGTAAAATCTGATGCACTTTCAGAGATAGTGCGCCAGTGTCATACAAGCTGAATTCTCTCAGGCTGGATTTCTTGAACATGACATGAGGTCTACTGGACACAAATGGCATCCATCAGTCACCAGATCTAATCACATAGAGCATTTTGGGATTGTGGAACGGGAGATTCGCATCATGGATGTGCAGCCGACAAATCTGCGGCAGCTGTGTGATGCCATCATGTCAATATGGACCAAAATCTCTGAGGAGCTTCCAGCACCTTGTTGAATCTATGCCACGAAGAATTGAGGCAGTTCTGGAGGCAAAAGGGGGTCCAACCCGTTACTAGCATGGTGTACCTAATAAAGTGGCCGGTGAGTGTAATTGTGTGTTATAACTTATCTTGCAAGCTGACAGAATCCTCTGTGTCGTCCCAGGGGTTGGGATTTGGTTTGGATGCATTTCATAAAACAACTTGTGACTTGTCTGTAATGCAGACTCCTCAGCTCTCAGCACCCACCTTTGTGCTTCTGTATAGCTCCTCCCTCCTGATCCTTCATAGAGCTCCCAGCCTGGTAAGCTGACATCAGATTTCAATCTTGTAATAATGTTTACACAATAAAGATAATTTTAACCCCTTACTTTACAATTTTACTCAGTTTCATTGCTATTTAGCTCCTATCACTCAGTGATGGTGGGTGTAATATTCCAGAGTGTGAGTGGGGACTTTCTAAGCAGACACTTCACGCTCCCCCTATTGCTTTAAGTAGAAGTGTGCTGACAATGTGCTTAGATTATCAGGGTACAGGGACTAATGGGGGCAGCAGCAGGACAACCCTGAGGGTCCATTCAATAGTGCAGTAGTAGGAATGTTGAATATTGTTTAGCACAATGTAAGGGTCTCTACATCCCACCCATGTACTGACTATGGGAGATAGATGAGAGCTTCACAATATCTGAGACTCCCGTATAATTGAATGAAGCCACAGGGTCACTGGATTTCTGGGGGTCCTGTTCTTGTGATTGGTCGGGGTTCCCCCAGTTTTTTTTATTTTTTTTATTTTCATCAAATATCCATAATACATTGCATCATTACATGACATCTTTGTATATATCTTCATAAACCAGGCTCCCTAACATTGAGGGCCACCAACATGTTACAAAAATGTCATAATATATTCCCCCACCCAGCCCCCCACCCTCCCCACCCTGTACCGATGCTGGAGATATTGAGTGGTCACAATGGGTGCTCAGTGGAGTACCCTACATAGAGAGTCTTTATAGTCTCCACTGATTCCAAATATCATTGAGTCTGCTGCCCTTCCTATAGCGTTTCTCGTACGCACATTCGTACGATTTTATACGTTTAACTAGATTACTCCATTCATTCACTGTTGGGGATTTTTCATCTAACCAATGTTTGACTAATACTAGTCTTGCAAGGAAGATAGTCTTCAAAGCCAAATCGTCTAAGGGGATTGGGAGCAAGCCCAGAACCCCAAAAGTGGCCACTCGCGGGAAAGAACATTGAAGCTGGTCCTCTAATTTCATGAAGATCTCCTCCCAATAAGAGTTGATCTTCGGACAATCCCATAGAACATGTAGGATATCGGCTTGAGGACTTTTACACCTCCTGCAGTTAGAATTTTCACTTAAACCAATTTTAAACATTAAATATGGTGAAAAATAAATTCTATATAGTATATGAAGTTGTGTACATCTGTGATTTAGATTAATCGAAGATCTAACCACACCCTTATAAATATCTCGAATTGTGCCGCAGAGATAAAACCGACCTGATTTGTCCATTTCACTTGAGTTACATGACTAAAATTCTGGTCTATACTGGACCTAAGCCGGCGATAAATACTGGATAAATTAAGTCGTGACAAGTCTAAATCTAATAATTCCGTAAGTTTACCCCCTAAGTGTGTCGTGAACCTATCGTGGTGTAATTCTTTCCTATATGCATGTGCAATTTGACAGTACCTAAAAAAATCCCTTTCCTCCAAAATACCCCTAAAACACCAGTCCTGAAAGGAGGGCAGTGCGCCATCTTCCTCCAACTGTTCCAAAGACTTAATCCCCTTTCTTTCCCAAAACCCGACATCTTCCATTTTAGATAGCTCCAAAAAGTTAAGATTACCCCACAGAGGAGTGAATTTAAATCCCCCCTTAATACCAAATAGCTTCCTAAGGTCTCTCCAGGTATACTCCAATAACCTCGCCAGCGGGATTCTTTTAGCATTAAGGCCCTTCAATTGACCAGACTCCAGTAAGACCAATATTGATTCGAATCTTCGCCCCAACCGGAAAGTAATCGCATGAAATATGTTGGACTGTCTGTTCTCCAGAATGAACTGTGTCTGTGCAGCCAGAAAATAGTGGTAGAAGGAAGGGAGCGAAAGACCGCCCCTTTCCTTATCTATCATTAAAGTTTCTTGTTTAATGCGCACCCTTTTTCTCCCCCAAAGTAATTTGTTTATAATCGCACGAATGAACCCAAACCAACTCTTACCTATCCAGCAAGGAGAGTTGGTTAGTACATATAGGATTTGAGGTAGCAGTACACTCTTTGTAAGTATAACTCTCTCTGCGCGATTTAGTGGCAGCGTATTCCATGTATTCACCTTATTTTTAAGTTTTGTTAATAAGGGGGCAAGATTCAAAGTAATATAATCGTCAACCTTGGCCGTAATCTTTAACCCCAGATAATCGCATGAGGAAGAAACCTTCAGATCAAACTGCAGATAATTGGGATGTGGGGCACCGTCCAGCGGGACCAAAATCGACTTATGGGTATTAATATGGAAGCCTGAGAATCTACCAAATTCCTGAATGACCTTCAAGGCTTTTGGGACCGATATTTCGCAGTCCTTAAGAGATAGGAGGACATCATCAGCATATAACATAATCTTATCCTCAGGCCCAGCAAGTCCTCCCCCCTCTATCTCCCTGTCAGCCCTAAGTTTTATTGCCAGAGGTTCTATATAAAACGCAAATAGTAACAGGGACAGGGGGCATCCCTGCCTAGTACCACTAGACAGTGAAAAAAAGGGAGAAAAATCGCTGTTGACTCTGATGCAGACCCTCGGGGCCCTATAAAAAAGTCTAACCCACTCCACAAACGGGCCACCAAGCCCAAATCTATGCAGCACCTCCCATAGGAAGTCCCACTCCACCCTATCAAAGGCCTTAGAGGCATCCAGTGACAGAATGGAGCGGGACCCCCCCTGACCCAACTGTAGACCCGCAAACAGGCGTCTTATATTAGTTTTACTCTGGCGAGCGGCCACAAAGCCGCATTGGTCTTCGTGTATAAGTGTTGGCGCATACTGCTTTAATCTGTTTGACATTAATTTGGCCACCAGCTTGGCGTCTGCATTAATAAGCGAGATCGGTCGGTAAGATTCCGCTTCCAATGGGTCTTTGTTTTTTTTTTTAATCAGGACTATACTTGCCTCATACCACGAATCAGGCAACTTATCCTCCCTTTGAGAAAATTCCCAGATCTCCACCATTAGTGGTAAAAGAATAGCACCGAATCTACTATAGATTTCTAGAGGCAGCCCATCCAGTCCCGGGGAAGAATTGCGTCTGGAGGATGCAAGGGACTCCTCAAGCTCCGCACTAGTTATAGGGCGAGATAGCACATCTGCCCTGTCCATCGAGAGAGAAGGGAATTGGATATTATCTAGGAATTGCCTTATGTCCCCTATTGACACCTCTAAATCTGAGGAGTAAATACCTTGAAAAAATTTTAAAAAGATTTCTCTAATCTCCTCAGCATTGGTGGTTATATCCCCAAAATTGTTTTTAATAGCTGTTATTCTGTTTACCTCCTGTTGTTTTTTGACTTTCTGCAAAAGCCCCTTTGAAGGTACACCACTCTCACAATGTGCCTTCTGATCCATAAAAAATCATTTCTGCATCGCCTTATCTGCCATTAATCTGTTATATTCCTCTTGTGCCCTATTAAAGCTGTCGTGCCGCTCTTTCGAACCACTCTCCAGAAAGGCCCTTTCTTTTTCTTTCACCTCCTTTTTTAATGTCCTCTCCTGTCTGGCCCATTGCTTACGCAGGTATATGATTTCTGAATTTAATATCCCTCTAAGAAAGGATTTCAAAGCATCCCACATTAGCCCAAGGTTCTCCACGGTTCTATTGGCCGCAATAAATCTACATATCTCTTCCTTGATTTTATCTTCATCCGTCAATAGAACTAACCAATGCGCGTTGAGTTTCCAGAACCTAAGAGCAGGTTTCCTAGATCCGGACAACTCAAGGACCAGCGGGGAATGATCAGAGATGGAGCGATTATCATAACGAATTTTCCCCACCCAGTCGGTGGCAAGATCATTGGACAAAGCTAAGTCGATCCGGGAGAAGGTATTATGGGAGCGATTGTGACATGAAAATATCTGTTGTTCCCCCTTTAAGGATCTCCACACATCTCTCCAACCCACTTCCTGGCAAAACCTAGCAAAAGAGAGAGAAAACAAAAAAGACAACGAGAGAGGACGGCGCCTCGTGTGATAACGTTACGGAAGTAGGTTTTCAGGTAAGTAATGAGAGGTGCTCACCTGAAAGCAACTTGTTAGGTTGCAGAAAACAATCGAGGGAGTATTAATTACCCTTCTCCTTAGGGCTACTTCAGCAGCTCCCAAACGCTCCAATGACCGGTGTCCAGTGGAACCGTAAGGATATGGGTAAGAGCGAGAGAAAATATATATATATATATATATATATATATATATGTGTTCCGTTTCTTGTTGTTATTAATATTTTCTAGTATTGGTCTGATGAAGGGTTATCCCGAAACGCGTCACCGCCTATGAACCTAAATATTGTTTATCACTTCTAATAAAGACGAACTAAGCTTTTACCAAAATTCGCTTTGGTAACTTATTCCTGGTTACAAGCGCACCTATCCGGAAAACCAAATTCTTTCTTCCACCTTACCCATACTCTTACGGTTCCACTGGACACCGGTTATTGGAGCGCTTGGGAGCTGCTGAATTAACCGTAAGGAGAAGTTTCCATCAAGGGTATTTGATACCCCCTCAATTTTTCCCTGCAACTTTACAAGTTGCGTCCAGGTGAGCACCTTCACTACTTACCTGACAACCAACTTACGTAACGTTATCACACGAGGCGCCGTCCTCTCTCGTTGTCTTTTTTTGTTTTCTCTTTCTTTTCCTGTCACATGTATAGGCACCTGAGGACACCAATACAGTAGAATGAAGGTGTAGATCATTGTAGCTTCCTACTAGGATCCTGGCCTGCCTGGGACTGCAAGAGGCCTTGAGTCTGGTCTGGCGAACTCTGCGCTGGGGTGATGGCGCAGGTGCCCTTAGAGAGGGCTCCGAGTGCCACCTCTGGCACCCGTGCCATAGGTTCACCACCACTGCCCTAGAGCAACCTGTACATGACCGTGTGTGAATTACAGGCCAGAAAAGTGAAAGTTATTCACTGTTTGGGGCCTTTTTGGCTGAACCACTTGCCCCGCTTGAACGTAGGCATAAAGTTTATATGCAGCAGTTTTACACGTGAAAGTTGTGATGTTTCAACCTTCCCACGTCTTTATCAAACAATCAGTGGCCACCATTATGGAGAAGAAGGTAGATGTTGGCGCTAGAGGTATTGCACATCTATGCTATATGTGGAGCGTGCACTCCACACAAAGCAATAAAACTATATTCCTTCATTCAAGTAAATTGGACACTCTTTAAATAACGTTGAACGTGGGATGTTTAGTGCAAGTTGGTTCCATACTGGGATTTGGCTAATTTATGTAGTATCATGGTTCTAGATACCAAAATGATACTTTGCCACAAAAAAAACATCAAAAGGACAGTTTGGAAATTAATCCCAGAGGATTATGGATCCTGCAGCCCCCTTCTGAGAAATCTCTTTTTAAAATTTTTAAAATCAATTATTTATACATAGAGATGAGCACACATGAATTTTCCATTCAGGTTCAGGTGCGTCCTGTGTGACCTGGACATATTGCCAGACGAACAACCAATCTGGCATATTGACGCCCCTAGCTACTGGCTATGGCTGTGATTTTCCAATGATAGCTGTGGCTAGTTGCTAGGGGCATCAATTTGCCAATCCCCAAGGGTTTTGTCCCTCCGCCTGCTCCTTAATATAACACCGTTTATACTACAAGTAGCAGGGGAGGCCAAACCCTTTCGGGACCCCAGTATATGACATTATTTAGTGATAAGAGGTTTCCCTCTTACTGTGGTTTAGGAGATTTATTCTTTAATAGTGAGGTGAGATCTCTCCTGTGACAGGACATACTGCCATAGCATCTGACAACCCATACAAGTCTCAGTTGGGCAGTATTTGTCTTAGATGAAGGGTTTCCCGAACGCTTCACCACCTATTGAACCTAATATTGTTTCATCACTTCTAAAAGTCTGAACCAGCCTTTACCAAATTCACGCTTTGTTTAACTATTCCGTTACAAGCGCACCCATCCGTAAAACCAAACTTTTCTCTCGCTATACCCCTATTCCAGAGACGGACAGGATTTAGTGTATTGTAATCACTGCCACCGGTCAGTCCGTGGTGTAATATAATCACTGCCACCGGTCCACCTCCGTGGTGTAAGATAATCACTGCCACCGGTCAGGTCTCCGTTGGTGTATATAAGTCTTTGCCACTTCAGTCCGTGGCTGTAATCATAATCACCCCCCAGTCAGTCCGTGGGGTAATATAATCACTGGCCACCAGTCAAGTCCGTGGTGTAAATATCACTGCCACTAGTCCAGTTCCGTGTTGTAATATATCACTGCTCCCCAGTCATCCTGGTGTAATATAATCACTTGCCACCAGTCGTCCGCCTCTGTGTAATACAATCAACTCCACCAGTCAGCTCCTGTGTACATAGAATACTACCAGCCAGTCATCCGTGGTGTAATATTCACTGCCACCGGTCCAGTCCGTGGTTTAATATAATAATCAACTGCCATACCAGTCAGTCCGTGGGTAAATTATCACTGCGCACCAGGCAGGCAGTGGTGTAATATAATCACTGCCACCAAGCATCCGTGGTGTCACTATACTCACTACCACCAGTCAATCCGTGGTGTAATATAATCACGCCAACCGTCCAGTGCCTTGGTGTAATATAATCACTCACTGCCACCATTCATTCCGTGGGTAATTAATCACTACCACCAGTCAATCCGTGGTGTACTATAATCACGACCACAGGTCGTCCGTGGTGTAATATAATCACTGCCACAGTCAGTCAGTGGTGGAATATACTCACGCCACCAGTCAGTCCGTGGTTGAATATAATCACTACCACCAGCTCAACCGTTGTTAATATAATCACTGCCACCGGTCAGAGTCCGTGGTTAATATAATCACTTGCCACCATCAGTCCGTGGTGTATATAATCACTACCACAGTAATCCGTGGTGTAATCTATCACGCCACCGGTCCTCCCGTGTGGTAATACATCACTCCATCCAATCCTCCGTGTGTAATATCATCACCAGGCGAATTTGTGGTGTGTGCTGTCTCTGCCCATAGTCAGTTCAGTTGTGTAGATAATATCACTGCCACCGTCCGTATGGTGTAATATAAGCAATTGGCCAGCTCTAACAGTCCCTTCCGATCCGTGGTGGTAATATAATCCTGCGTAACACAGTCAGTCCGTGGTGTAATTACAATCACTAGAACTCGCCACCAGTCATACCATGGTGTAATATAAATCACTGCCCCAGATCAGCACATGGGGTAATAATAATCAACTGCCACCAGATCCAGTCCAGTGGGTAAATCAAATCACTGCCAACTTGCCAAAAACAAACTTATGAAAACAAACAAAAACGAGTGAAACGCTCAACAAACTACGCCCCCTGCAGACCAAGAAACGCCGAAAAAACACCAAAGAAAAATCATGTAAACAAGAACAAAGAAAAAAAAAAAGTGACTTGCGCGACTCTACGCCCCCATCCCCCCCTCCCACAAAAATGCATAACACATACCCATCCCACACCGCAACCCCCCAAATTGCCAGCCACAGTTGAAACAATGTCCTATAAAACACTATGCCGAAAAACCGAAATAAAATTAACCATACACGGCGTATACACTCACTCGCCTCTGAGGAAAAACGCCACTTAGTTTCCTTCACTACCTTGCATGGAGCCACCTTCCCACAGATTCATAAACACACCTCCCTGCCAACAAATTGTTTGATAGTTCCGGTTCGCTGCTGAGCTAATTGTATATTTTTTGAAGTCTTCGCTATCCCACCATCTTCAGGAAGCGCCCCTTCACAACCTCCTCGATCGTACTTTTAGCCCTAGCTGCCACTCGCTCCTTTCTTATGTTGCCCAGCCTAACTAGGCTTCCTCGTCAACTTCTGTACGGCGCCCTTGCCGTAACTGCGTGTTTATCATATAAAAATCACTACTTCTTATCCCAAATGGATTCGCCCTATTCATAATACCACTTGGATCTTAGTCAGTCCTCAGTCTTACAGTTGTCAGACTGCACCGTGAGTGCACCCTGCTTACCTCCCGCGTCCGAAATACTTGTTTTGGCCATAACACTGAGTACATTGGAAGAAGCATATATAAAGAGGCCAGCGGTTAACACATATCACCAGGTCAACTCCCTCCTCAAAAAATACTCCACTACTCCCTGAGGAGCCACGTGCAAGTAGCTATACGAGCAGGGCATAGCCCTCCCACCATCAGCAGTGACTCTGTGTGATATGATTTCTTTAATTAATTCAGCACCAATGTATTTCTATATATTTAGGTGGGGTTGCTTACAACATATATTGATCTTTAACTAGTGAATTATATAACTGAGTACTGGACTAGTGCCAGGATTATCTTACACCAAGACTGACTATCCAGGATTATATTCCCACAGACTTGACTATGGTCAGGGATTATATTACATACACCACGATCCGACTAGTGCCTAGGGATTATATTCACCACGGACTGACTTGGGGCCAGGGATTAATATTCCCAAGGAGGGACTAGTGCCAGGGTATTTACACCACGGACTGATCAGTTCCCATGGGGGAGGGGGTGATTATATCACACCAAGGAGTTGACTAGTGCCAGGGATTATATTACATCCACGGGACCGCCTAGTGCCTAGGGATTATATTACATCCACGACTGACTAGTGCCAGGATTAGTATTACATCCAAGGACTGACTGGTGCCTAGGGATTAGATTACACAAGGACTGACTGGTGCCATGGATTATATTATCACCTAGGGACTGACGAGTGCCAGGGATAATATCACCCAAGGACTGACTGGTGCCAGGGATTATATATTATCTCAATGACTGACTAGGGCATGGATTATATTACACCACGGACTGACTATGGGGCAGGGATTATATTTACACCACGACCGACTAGGCAGGGATAATATTCTCACCAAGGACTGACAGTGCCAAGGGATTATAGTTATACCAAGGACTGACCTAGTGGCAGGGTTTTTGATTACACCAACTGGACCTGACTAGGGGCAGGGATTTTATTACACCACGGACCGCCTAGTCCAGGGATTATATTTTTTTTTTATGCTTTTAGTTAAATTTTTCCGTTTCCCGATGCCCCCCAAAGGATATTTCCCCCCCTCACTCCTTCACCAAAGGCGACCGTCCTTTTTCTCTCAACAAGGACCACAATTTCCAGCTCCATACCAATGGGCGAAAAAACCTCCCGTTAAAATTTCATTATCCCCCGCCATATACCTGGATTGTCCAAAATCAATGAAAGTATCGGGGGAAAAAAATGGGACGGGGGTACCCCCCACCCCAAACACCAAGGACACTGACTGGTGTCCAGGGATTATATTAACACCCCGAGGACTGGACTAGTGCCAGGGATTATATTACACACTCAAGGACTGACTGTGCCAGGATTATAATCACACCACGGACTGACTAGTGCCAGGGATTATATTACAATACAAAACCACTACTGCCTAGTGCCAGGGATTTATTACACCACCATGGACTGACTGTGCCGAGGGATTATATTACACCAAGGACTGACTATTGCCAGGGATTATATTACAACCAAGGACTGACTGGGTGCCAGGGATTATATCACCCCGGACCGACAGTCCATGATTATATACAGTACAATACATCTCACGGACCTGCTAGATGGTTCCGAAGGGATATTATATTCCCCAAGGTGACTGACATAATGGTGCCACAGGTTATCTATGAAACAAGGACTGACTGGTGCCAGGGATTTAGATTATCCTCCAAAGGCTGACTAGTGGCCATGGATTTATTACACACCAAGTGACTGACTATTGCCAAGGGGTTATATTACAACTCATGGAACGACTGAGCTTAGTGCCAGGGATTAATAGTGCACGAAGAAATTTCCGGAGGACTATGACTACTTGCCAAGGGAGACCTTATATTCACCATGCGGTACTGACTAGTGCCAGTGATCTGTGTAATTACACACCACGTACACTTGTCTAGATGCGCAGGGATTAATGGACATCACACCAGGAAGCGGGGACGTTTTAGCATGATTACACTAAGACTGGAAAAACTCTAAGGCCATCATACCCGGACTGTACATTGCAACGAGACGGAACTGTTATCGTTATCGGATGGCTGACACTGAGTTAGCAAGTTATTATCCTCTGTTCAGGGACTGTAACTGGGGCAAGTATTCAACGGAGGTCTGATGAAGGGTTATCCCGAAACGCGTCACCACCTATGAACCTAAATATTGTTTATCACTTCTAATAAAGTTGAACCAAGCCTTTACCAAAATTCGCTTTGGTTACTTATTCCTGGTTACAAGCGCACCCATCCGTAAAACCAAACTTTTCTCTCGCTATACCCATATTCTTACGGTTCCACTGGACACCGGTTATTGGAGCGTTTGGGAGCTGCTGAAGTAGCCTTAAGGAGAAGGGTAATTAATACTCCCTCAATTGTTTTCTGCAACCTAACAAGTTGCTTCCAGGTGAGCACCTCTCATTACTTACCTGACAACCTACTTCCGTAACGTTATCACACGAGGCGCCGTCCTCTCTCGTTGTCTTTTTTGTTTTCTCTCTCTTTTTCGTCTCTGGAATAGCACAGTCACTGCCACCAATTAGTCCTCATTGTAGTGTAATCACTGCCCCTAGTCAGTCCTCAGTTCTTACTCAGTCTAGTGCAGAGCTGGATTAAGGGTGACGGAGGCTCCTTGGCATCTACTCTGATTATTTTACTTAAATTAAAAGTTTCATCCCAGAAATAATAATAATGTTTCTCCAGAGACCACATCCGCTGCAGGCCATCCTTTTACACACCTCAGCTTCTCCAGAACATCATAATCCACAACTCAGCTGCTGCAGAACATCGCCATAATACACACTTCAGCAGCTGTATACAATCCTATTACACACCTCATCCTCTGCAGACCATCCTATTACACACCTTAGATGTTTCAGAAAACCATAATACACACCTCAGCCACTGCAGACCTTCCTATTACACACCTCAGCTGCTGCAGAACATCATAATACACCCCTTGTCAGCTGCAGAACACACCTCAGTTGGTGTGAGTATGTGTAATTAGCACTATGTAACGTCACTCTCCATCCATATAATGGTGGCTACAGGGGAATCATGGTAACTGCTTCACCTATATATCTGCATTTACTATCACTTGATGCCCCTGCAGCAAACAGCAACCAGTCTAATGGAGTTATCATAAAGTTTTCTCCATACAGCACATAACTAGGAGAGGCAGCAGCCCATAGCAGACTTCTGAATGGGGGCCCCTTAAAGGGGTATTCCTATGAAGAAAAGACTCTTAAATATACTCAGGATAACAAAAATACACATTCAATCCTGGTGTATACAATTTCGGTTGCCCCAGGATCTGACCGTGAATCAGTTTAGGGTTGGGTAGGGCAGATAGTTCTCCTGTCTGAGGCTGCACTGAGCTCCTCTCTGTAGTGGCCCCTCCCCTTGCATTCCAGGATGAGCTCACACACACACAGACATCCCGCTGGCAAACAGCAGTGTGAGGGGAGGAAATCTACAAGCTACAGGCAGATAAGGGCTTTATCCAGGCACAGAAGAGCTGACAGTGTATGTTGTGGCTGAGATGTAGCTGAGCTGAGGATTGTGTTTTATATTCATCATGTAACTCATCATCTCTCATCTCTGATCTGTCACATCTCTCTTTCTATGTGTCATAGTGAATGTTCTGAAGCTAAATAAAAAAGTGTAGATAAACCCTGTACCCTGATAATCTAAGCACATTGTCAGCACACTTCTACTTACAGCATAGGGGAGTCGTGAAGGTCTGCTTAGAAAGTCCCCACTCACCACTATCGACATTATTAGACCACCTCAATGAGTATAGGAGCTAAATGGCACATGGAAGACTGAGTTAAAATTGTAAAGTAAGGTGTTAAATTATCTTTATGTGCTTGTAAACATTATACAGGTGATGAATCTGATGTTCAGCTTACCAGTGCGGGGAGTCTCTAGAAGGGAATCAGAGGAGGAGCTATACCGAAGTCACAAAGTGGGGTGCTGAGGAAGCTACATAGGGCTGGCATTACAGACAAGTCACAAGTGTTTTATATGAACTAATGCATCCAACCGCAACCTCAACCCCTGGGACACACACAGAGGAGTTGTAGCTTGCAGATAGTTATACACACATTCCACACTCACCGGCACTGACTATTATTAGTCACACCATGCTAGATAACGGTTGGACTCCCTTTTGCCTCCAGACCTGGCCTCAGTCTCGTGGAGATAGATATCACAAGGTGCTGGAAGCTCCTCAGAATTTTGCGTCCTATGGACTGGATGGCATCACACAGCTGCCGTCAGAGATTTGCGCTGCCACATCCAGATGCGAATCTCCCGTTTCCACACATCCCAAAATGCTCTTGGATTTAGATCTGGGACTGTGGATGCCATTTGTTCAGTAGACCTCATGTCATGTCAAGAATCCAGCCTGAGAGAATTCAGCTTTATGACCTGGCGCATTCCTCTGAAAGTAGCCATCAGATGTTACGAGGGTACATTGTGCTCCTAAAGGGAATGACAGGTTCAAGAACAATACTCAGGTTAGGCTTGTGGAGTTGTACCAAGGGGCAAAGAGTGCCGAGAAAATAATTCCCCCCACCAGACACCACCACCACCCCCTGACCGCTCGATAACAGGCAGGATGGATCCTGTTCATGGTTGTTGACGCCAATCGACCCTCATACGCTATGTCGCAGCAGAAATAGACTCATCAGACCAGGCAACGTTTTTCCAATCTTCTTATGTCCAATTTCGTGAGGCTTGTGCAATATGTAGCCTGCAGTTTCTGGCTTTCTAGCTGAAAGAGAGTGCACCCAGTCGTGGTCTTCCTGCTGTGTAGCCCATCTGCCTGCAAGTTGGCGACGTACTGTGCGTTCAGAGATGCTCTCCTGCCTACCTGGTGTTTTAACGGGTGGCGATTTGAGTGTCGATGTTGCCTCTGTCTATCATCTGAGACCAGTTGCCCTTCTGCCTCTGACCTCTGGCATCAACAAGGCATTCCGTCACACAGAACTGCCGGCTCACTGATGTTTTTTCTTTTTCAGACCATTCTCTGTAAACCCAGAGATGTTTTGCGTGAAAATCCCAGTAGCTCAGCATTTCTGAATATCAGACGCAGCCCTCTGCATCAACAACCAATGCCACGTTCAAACGCATCAAATCACCTTTCATTCCTACTATGATCTCGTTTTAACTGGAGAGATTTCTGACATGTTCTAATCCTAAAGCCTGAGTTGCCGCCAGTGATTGGCTGATTAGAAATTAAGTGTTAACGGAGCAGTTGGACAGTGGTGACCTAATATAGAAGAGTCCGGGGAGTGTAGATTGTATATTACCAAATGCTTAGAGAAGGCCATATTTCAATGCAGCTGTAATTGGGCTCCTGTAACTGTCTTTAGTGAAAATTGAGGTCCGGGGAGAGGTTCCCTTTAAAGACCTCTAAGAGTCAGTGCATACTTTCCAATGGGGAGTACATACTAGAGAACCAACAGCCCGGATTCGCTAGCCTGCTAACAATCCTCTTCTCTCAGCTTTATTACCGTGGTCTAGTAATAGATCATCCAGCGACTCTTAACGTGTGGAAAGGACGGCCACGCACGTGGAGTCACTCCCACCAGATGGTCCCCCCTACACCCCCCAGCATGGAAAGGAGAAATAATCACAAGTCGCAGCACTCTGTCATCATTTCAGGGCCTCACACCATTGTTCTGTGCAGAAGCCCTGTATAATGAGACCCATTGGGCTACGTTTATTTAGCGCTTGAGTTTTTCAGTCTGACCTTTGCACTGAAGATAACGTGCAAACGTCTTGTATTTGATAATGTGTCTGCGTCAGTTTGTGTTGCGGCGCTCTGTGTCCGCCCACCATTAACATTTTGGCCATAAAGGGCGGCATGGTGCGAGTCGGAGTCGTGCGACTCTTTGTTAGCTGGAAGAACTCAACAGATTGTGTTGCTCTATTTTTAACGGGCAAAGGAAACGTGCACTTCCCAAGCAAAGTGCACGGGTGGTCGCCAGTTAATGAGTATTCAATAAAATTGCAGTTGGATTGACTGGAGGTGAGGAAACCGTGATGTGCTGCGCTTGGAACGTTGCACATACAGGGCACAGGTACTCGGGGCTCGATGAACTGGATGCTGTACTACTGGTCTGCACACAGTATCCTGCACACTCTAGGTGCACACATAGTGGGGCAGATTTCACTACCCGCCCCATTCGCGATCCGCGGTGCGATTCTCGCGGTGATTCAGGTCTCACGGCGATCACTAAGGTAGTTCCCTACCGTCCACAGGGTGCTGCTGCGCTGAGCCCGCCGGAATGCCATGAAATTCACGGTCCTATTCCTAGCCAGGTAAGTGCACAGGTTTCGCGACACTTTTTAAAAAACTGCGGCGGTTTTTCAAATCCGCGGGTGTTTCGTTGGCCAGCCACTCCCCCCCATTTCTTCGCGTACTGCCGCGCCGAGTGATGCCTACCAGTCCCAAGTTGGCTGTAGGCGCCTGACGAACTCCCGGGGCATTCAGGGAAAATCGGCGCCCAACATCAGAAATTCGGTGAACTCGTCGACGTCGTGTGAAAGCAGCGAAGTGGCTCTCCGACAAACTTAGTAAATGACCTCCCACTGGTGTGTGGCAGGGGACACGTGAAAAGCAACGCATGCTCAAGCACTGTGTGTGTGTCATCAGTGTAGATGTGGTACGGTGACATTTGGGTAAGCGCGTATGTGTGGTCATTCGTGTAACAATAATGCACTTGGTGTTTGGGTCACACTAGTGTCGCTCCCCACAGTGCATGGCAAGTGTTATGGTGGTGTGCACACGCATCGGAACGGTCTGCGGTAGTCAAAATCTGCTCCACGCAAATGGAAGTTAAGCAATCTGTCCACCGCTCCAAATTTAAAGTCACAGCTAATAATGTCACCAGTGCTGAGCCCAGCACTGTTAGCAGTAGAGCAAACTCGAGAGCTTTGCAAACGCGGTAGGCTTATAGTGTACATACTCGATCTGATTGACTGACTCTCCCACAACAAGGATGTGCCTCCCTGCAGAACCCCCAGAGATCACTCTCCTTCCACAACCAAGGATGTCCTCGCGTCGCAGACACCCCCTAGAGAATCAACTCTCACTCCCCAACCAGGAAGGAGAGAGTGGCATCGACAACTTGGGGGTCCCCCTGACAGAACCCCCCTAGGAGAATCACTGCTCCCCTCACCAAAGGATGTCCTCCCTGGCAGAACCCCCTCGGAGCAGTGATACTTGGCGAACCTTTCTAGGAGAACCCGAGTGCCACAAAACTACCAATCCAAGTCATCCTTCTCTTTTCTATTCTCCTTCCTTCACCTTTTTTCTCGCCAAAGTAGCTCCCTTTCCTCTAGAATTCTATTTGTGATTTACTATCTCCTCTCTGTCACAGTTTATCATTGATAACCAGCCCTGGGACACGCCTAATGCAGAACAATAAGTCCCCAGGTAGAGCTGCTCACTTTGAAAATCGCTCTGCTGCACAGCAATCGTGTGCTGTTCTGGGAACCTGCATGTCGTATACACTGCGATTTCATTTTCTCGTCTGGTGATTCCTCTTTCGGCCTGAGTTGTCCCCCCAAGAAGGGCCTCTAGTTCCTCCACCTTGCCTGGCCCCTTCGCCGCCCCTATTTCTTTCTCTCCCCTTTTTTTTTTTTTCCCGGTTCGCCATCCACTGCTCCGATACTAATTCACTTGCTTCCTCCCACAATTTTCCAAGCCGATCTTCCACCTCCCTGCAGAACCCCCCTAGAGAATTCACGGCTCCTCCCACCTCACCACGGCATGTCCCTCTCTCTGCAGAACCCTCTAGGAACATCTTTTAGTTAAATATTACACATCACTGCTTCCTTCCATCATACAGGTGATGTCCTTTCGTCTCCTTAGAACCCCCCTTAGCATGATTGGCTAACCCTATGGCACGGCCAGAGGTGCAACTCAGCCCTTTCCTGTGGGCACCAGGCCATCATCCAAAGAGGATCTCCATATTTTCCTGCGTCCTACAGCCAGGACTTGCTGTGGACAACAGAGGTATTTTAATAATTCTGACAGCTGGACCTGGGTACTATTTTCGCGTTATTTGGTGTTCCCCTCCACCAGTCAGTCAGTGGTGTAATATAATCACTGCCACCAGTCAGTCCGTGGTGTAATATAATCACTGCCACCGGTCAGTCCGTGGTGTAATATAATCACTGCCACCAGTCAGTCCATGGTGTAATATAATCACTGCCACCAGTCAGTCAGTGGTGTAATATAATGTAATATAATCACTGCCACCAGTCAGTCCGTGGTGTAATATAATCACTGCCACCAGTCAGTCCGTGGTGTAATATAATCACTGCCACCAGTCAGTCCGTGGTGTAATATAATCACTACCACCAGTCAATCCGTGGTGTAATATAATCACTGCCACCGGTCAGTCCGTGGTGTAATATAATCACTGCCACCAGTCAGTCCGTGGTGTGACCCCTCTTACAGTATAGACCCTATAGCGTGACCCGTCTTACAGTATAGACCCCATAGCGTGACCCCTCTTACAGTATAGACCCGATAGTGTGACCCCTCTTACAGTATAGACCCCATAGTGTGACTCCTCTTACAGTATAGACCCCATAGCGTGACCCCTCTAAGGCACCTTTTATTTTTTTTGGTGCACGTTGTTTATGCTGCAGAATTATGGCGCAGACACTTTATAAATACATGGACGAGCAGTTTGCTTGTTCTTTCTAGTGCAAAGTCAGACAGAAAACTGTTGCAAACTCTTTGATAAATGCGGCCCCTGTGATTGGCTCTTACATTGCTGATTCTCTTCCGCCCTCTTGTGGATAATATTCATACAACAGGATCTTGTTTTATTAGAATCATCCCCATAGAAACCATTGGTGTCTAGGAATGGATTGAGCACATTTTGGGTGCGATCTTCTGACTATTGCGTTGGATCTTTCAGCATTAAATTGGGATTATGGGGCCAATTTTATGTTGGTTTAGCAAGATTTGATACAAATTTACTTTATGAAACCTTAATGCATTAGTTTTGGGAGAAG